>WEIS01034301.1:0-17577 GCA_013389965.1 Todus mexicanus | reverse complement strand
TGATTCTATGATTCTATTTGCAGTTTTCTCATTTTGCTCTATTTGTTTAAGGTAAAATGCTTGCCAGAATCCCCAAAAATACAAAGTAGTCACAAGAATGTCATGACACCCCTCTCAACCTTTTGCTTTCTTCTCTGGAAGGGTCATGGGTCATAGAAGAACTTGCCCCTGCCCATTGTGCTCTGGTGTGCCAGTGTTGACCTGACCATGCCAGAAGTGATCCAGGTCCCCAGCCCCACTTATAGCCCAGGATTTGGCAGGACTTTGTCTCCCTGACATCTAAGGGAGTGCCACACACTCATATAGAAACATGAAGTAGTCTGATGTGCCTTGAGACATCTAAGTAGTACTAGTAAGAAAAGTAGACAGAAAAAAAAAGGGGTATTGAATTCTTCTCAAGCCTTTTGACACCATGTGTAGATATTGCAGTCTATACTTAGCTCAACTATCAACGGTCAACTATTCAACTATAACAGATCAGTTCTAGGGCAAGGGAGTGAAAGGTCGCTATTCTGTACTGTCTATTCTGAAGGAAATGAGACACTGCCAGTAGGTAAAGGTAGCTAGCAGTTCCCTGGATAGTATAAATATCTGCAGTCAGTATTTGATATCTAATATTTCTCTCATTCCCATTCTCTAGAAGAAGAAATCTACTGCAGACTTAGAGAACAATGGCTGCTGACTGTTGCTGTCATAACAGTTGGCAATCCCACAGCCCACAGTTTGAGAAACATTGATGTATAGGACCTAACTAGAGATTGCCATAGAACAGCTAATGACAGGGGAAGAGGGAAAATTTAAGTGTACTAATTTAACTCAGATGAAGGCTCAACTGCAATGAATAATCGCACAATACTCAGGTTGAATAACAGCACTTACTGAAAACTTTACTCAAAATAGGATTTCCAAAGACTTTGTTTCTAGTGATGGATGAAAGTTTTGCATAATACAGAGAGAAATGGTGACTAATGAACAGTCTTGTAGTTTTACATTTTCTTTGTATAGAATATAGAAATGAAAATAACACTTTCTCAGCTCTTATTTTAGTGACTAATGCTACACTATTTCCCACCTGTTAGAATCATAGAATCATAGAATATTTAAGGCTGGAAAAGACCTCTTAGATCATCAAGTCCAGCCTATGAGCTACCACCACCACTCAGCTAAACCATGCCATTAAGTGTGGCATCCAGTCTTTTTTTGAACACCTCCAGGGATGGTGACTCCACCACCTCCCTGGGCAGCCCATTCCAGTGTTTAATAACCCTTTCTGTGAGGAAGTGCCTCCGAATGTCCAACCTAAACCTCCCCTGGTGCAGCTTCAGGCTGTGCCCTCTCGTCCTGTCACAAATCGCCTGGGAGAAGAGCCCATCCGCCTCCTGTCTACAACTTCCCTTCAGGTAGTCGTAGAGAGTGATGAGGTCCCCCCTGAGTCTCCTCTTCTCCAGGCTAAACAACCCCAGCTGCCTCAGCCTCTCCTCATAAGATTTTCCCTCCAGTCCCTTCACGAGTCTGGTCGCTCTCCTCTGGACCCACTCCACCACAGTAAAAAGGAATATAAACAATGAAACAAAAACAAAAACTTTGTAACATATTTTTCCCTCCCCAGAACACTGAAAACCTAATCACATTACCATCACAATAATGCAGAAGCATCATGACTATCTGAATAAGAGGTTCTGATTTCTTCCGTATTTATGATAGAAATCTATTTCCCTAAAACTGCTGGGAAAGTTTATCAATGCTAATAGGTCCTTACATTTTCAAAGTTTTGCCAGCATTGATATATCTAGTTTTTCTTATTTCCATAACTAAATCCCTTTTCTTGAGAAAATGAGCTTAGTGATATAAGCTCTATCAGTTACTAATGTACAATATGCAGTAGAGTACATGATGACAATATGTGAAATTTACCCACAATCACTTTCTCTAAGGTATTAATGAGCCTTTAAAACAGGATCGCTAAGTTGTCTGATAAAGCTAATTAGTTTAATATCTACTTTTATTTGCATAAGGCACCTCAGACTGGAGACATGGGTGTGTCCTGTAACTCTGATGTCAAACTGCCTAATTACAGACATTCTAGTTAATTTAAGGATTCATTTACTTTTCATTAAATAGGTCATTGCTTCTTAAGTTTTAAGATAAGCACTGCTTAAACACTTTGCTTAAACATTGAGCAAAGTTACAAGTTGGTAAATTCCAAGACCAAGCTCCTGTTGGATGCCAATTGTACTTTTTTTTTCCTCACCCTGTTTTTAATTAGAATTTTGCTTTGAAACCCACTGATGTCATAGATTTAGAAACTTTTCTAATTACAGAAGTAAAGTTAGTCATAAGTAATTTATGCCTATATTTGCTAGTCCGCTAAACCCATTATTTACCTATTTATACTTTAGAGCAAAAATATCCCTTTGGTATTTTCTAATTTGTGGTTATACAGGATAAGCTCTATTAATTTATCATCATAAGCTAGAGGCTGCACTTCACTCTTTCCAGTTGTTCTTGAGTAGATATGTTTCTGTTATTTACTCACTCTTGAAGGTGAGGTGAACATACCACAATCAGTACATCTTCAGTGTTTCCTACAAGTGCAAGTACATTTCTTTTTTGGAAACTCTGCATTTGGGTTTTTTTGGTTTTTTTGTTTTGTTTTGTTTTGTTTTTCTTTCACATCTCAAAGACACCTCATAATTGTAGTCCCTCAATTGGGGTTAAGATTTGTGTCCAATACACAGGAACCAATGAGCACACAGAGTCAAGAACCACTTTTTAACCTTTAATGCAGTTCTGTATAGAGAGGGATGCCAGGTGATAGTTCACAAAGCTAGCACCCTTCTTCAGAGTGGTTGTAGGTTTTTATACAGTTTACAGCAAAGTTGCACAATACTTGTTCATTGGTCACCTCTTGGTTATCTAAATAATGCCCTTCTGCACATGCTCTGATTAGTGGCTACCTTATCCTATAGTGGTGGTCTGATATTAGCATATTAGATCTCTTCTTAAGGGTGTGACTTTTATCACAATAATTAGCCTCAGGTTGCTTTCAGTAGATCTCACTTTGCCCTTCTCTATCCCCTTGATCAGGATGTGATTCATCTTTTGTTGGGATCAGCCCACCCCTGTGCTATCTTGTGTTATCTTACTGTGATGTTTTACTTCGAGGACCACAAGTTCCCTATTGTGGTTCTTTTCTTTGAGGACCACATAATCATCCTTTAAACAGGTAATATCAAAGCTTTATTCCAATTAAATGACAAGGAAAAGAGAAAAAAATGTTTTACAGATTCTGCCTGGTTTTTTTCCTGTTTACTCAGGAGTGACAGACATGGAAGGGGGACTGAAGGGCAGTTACCACTATATCTATCAATGCATACCCAGCTCCTCTTTTTACAATACCTTAAAACTATGTATTGCCATCTATTGAAGTACTTACTGGTGTTGCAAAGGCTTTTAGCCATAACATGGAGGTAGGCACATAGAAAACAATTAGAACCTTCTGAGGCCTTGTCAAAGGTTTCATGTTTTTTATAACAAATATGAGTATAACAGAAAAAAACCATTTAACAGTTTGTCTTAAACATAAGAAAAATGGCTTATTTTAGTAAAGTAATAAAAGCTATTAGTGGGTAGTTTGAAGCTTGTGTATAAATGTATTTTCAGCACATATTGTGACAAGACAGCAATAAGGGACATTTAAAGACACATGCAAGTATAAGTTGTCTGATGGTAGTGCTTTATGATACACTGATGCTTCATTAACCCTGAAGTGTTAAACGTGCACCAAAGCATATCCATTATACATTATGGGAAAAGTGAATATCAGATATTTCAGGTTATTTCGGTGATAAAAAGGCTTTGCCTTTACATATATCCAACTCCAAACAGAACACCTCCATATGCAAAGGGAATCCGTGGAGTTACGTGTGACTTTCAGGAGGCAGGAGTGAGACCTCTGAGAGAATGGATACAGCCAAACTCTGCTCTCCATACTGCACTTTGTTCAGCAAGCTGAGGATAGTGTGGCTCTGGAAATGAACGCCCAAACGCTTGCCAGGCACCTGGGGGAAGATAACCTTTTTTAGTAATGAAAGGAGTGAAAAAGAAAGGCTTTCTGGGACTAGGGGGCAGAATGCTGCAAGGGGAAGCAAGGAAAACCTTCCCCAATAATGAGTCTTTACTGCCTAAAAATTAGCCACATTTTTTTAATCTGTGTAATCAGGCTGGAGAGTAAGAGTAGGAGGTCCTGTATGTAATCCCTCATTGCAAACACAGGGGCAGCCTCATCAAACTGCACAGGCTGTCCTTGATGGTCCACCTACTTTATGGGCATAGCATACAGTGTTGCATTTTTTTTTTTATTTCCCTGTTTGCAATTGCCATTTCAAACTCTGTGATGCAGTCGCAGTGACTGTTGATGCACTCTGTCATTTACAGGTGCTAGCAAAAATTTCAAAGGCTGTTTGTGTTGGAACAAAGTATGTTTATTTTCCAGATTTGACAATAGCAAATTTATTTGTCTGTTTAATAATGTTTTGTATTTCCATATTTCTGAAATGTTACAATGTTGTGTTTAGAAGTTGAATAATCAAAAAATAAAACTAGTTTCTAGTAGACTGTACTGTGATGGCTTTTGCAAGTGAGATAAGGAGAGAATGAGAAAAAGCTTGCTTGGATGAGACGTCTTATTTTTCTCAACTTACATTTTTGATAGCTTCAGTTAAGCCTTGAGAACCTTATCTTTATGACAGCAGTAGTGCATGTTCAGTTAATCCTTTATGAAACTATCAACAAATACTATGGGCAGTTTCTTGGGTTTTTCAGGTTATATAGAAAGGAAGTAAGCATTCAAGGAGTTTTCCTCAGCTTATAGTCACTAGTAGGCTGCTTGCATATATTTTACTAAATATTTATAAGTTCAGGTACCAATGTACATTAAATAATTGAGGTAAACATGTACCCACTGCAGAAAGAACAGGAAGTCATCTAGTAGAGTTAGTTTCAGCTACCTTTTGTTTGCAACTATTAGCTATAAACAAAGCTGGGGTTTTTTACATGGTTTAACATTACAGTGAGGAGACCTTCCTGAAGTTGTGAAAATTTGATCTTTCTATCCTCTACTACTCCTTTCCAAATCTAGGTGCTACTGTAGGCCCTCCTTGTAACAACAAAACTCATTACCTTTTTAAAGTGTGGAGGAAAACATCATCAGAAAAAGAAGAAAAAAAACCCCCACAAACTGAGAGATTCTAGGATATCATCCCTTCCCCCATTTCCTAAGGTACAGCACTAAGGAGAAACAACTGGCCTTCACCTCTCCCTTGTTCAGTTTTCACTTGCAGGGAAGAGAGGTGTAGGATTAGAAACTATTCAATGGAATATATCTTTGCCTTCCCAGTCCGCTCACTTGAAGACTTTATATGTCTCTGCTAATGCTTGAAATGTGTGACATCTAACAACGTATATTACATATTTAACTGTCTGCTGCATAGATATTGAAGAGTTGCATTTTCCTCTGTCACAGTGGTAGTCTTGGCATTAGTAGTTCTGATAATCATCCAGGGTATGCCTCCATCAATATGTAAATATAGCTGCACCTGATGTGATGTGCAATTTTAGAAGTCGGTGCTTTCTCTTTTGGAAATTTCTCAGAATTGTTCTGTGCAGAGTTCCTTTTTCTCTGCATAAAAATTGTTCGGTTACCTTGAATCTTTACTACCACCTGAAGAAACACACTAGGCTCAATGGTCTTTGCTGAATTAATTAATGGATGTTCATCTTTCAATGGTTTGGTATACCTTCATTAGCTTAGTGGGTGGTTGAGCAGGCATCTCTGCTGAAAATAACATAATACCACCCACACAATAGTCATCTTGAGATAAATGCATGCTAGTCAGCAACCCTCAGCAGCTCCCAAATGGCCTGGAAAGACTAACTATACATATCTCTCCCTGCTACCAGATGAGGAACACAGCAGGCTGGCTAGAATCTGAAGAGTTGGTAACATCAGACACTCTCGCTATGAGCTTGTGCACAGCACAGCTCATCTCACAGTTCAGCAAGCCCATTGACAAATATCCTCAGCAGCACAGCTCAGCCCAGTCTTTGGGCTGAGTTCAGTTATCAGCACTTTACAGCATTGTTATAAGAGGTGGTGTTTTGCATGACCAAGATGCTAGTGAAAACAGAGACAAGGGCAGTAGAAACTGTTGCTAATGGTCATGTATTATATACAAGTATAGCAAAATACAATAATCTGTGTTTTGATATTTTACATTGGTGATAAATTGGTGCTTACCCATTTGAACTGAAAAATCCATTGAATGGTCCCTTGGCTAGGTGCTCTTCTCTTTTGTAGGGAGGAAGGAGCTTTACACATATTTCTTTGTTTTTTCTGCTCTGGAGGGAGCTATTGTCATTTATAGTGTTGCTGTTATGCTGTTGACCTGGTAATTCACTTTAACTTCTACATACACATGACTAACACATGACAAGCTTTATCAAGTTAAATGTATTCAGCAAGACGATGAAACCGTCTTAGCTTCAGGTCTCTTTCCTAGCTTAATATTAAAATTTCATAGCAGCAAAATTTTCATTTCAACAAGCTAATAGGATACATAAAAATCCCATAAGTCAGTGAAAGATAATTCACATCCTGCAAAATGAAAGTTTAAAAGTTTATGCTACAAATGAACAAGAAGGCTACATAGTAGCCTGTGCAGAGATGTGAANNNNACATAGTAGCCTGTGCAGAGATGTCAACTTGTTTTAGGTTTGTATAGGTTTGTATACAATTTTGGCAATGTTGCATCTATTTATTGAACTTACTGAGGATGTAATCATAAATATGTTACATGGATTCTGTGCAGAAGCAGAAAAAGTTTTCTTCTGCATTGATCTCTATGCAAAATGCAAGGAGTTATTGGTATTTGTGCCACCAACTCACATGTTTGACACTTATTTCTGTACCATACAAGTTTTATGGAGCCTCTATACTCCCCAAGATAGGATAAATGGTTGATTACTGCTTAATTGGTATCTTGGTGTAGCATTCTCCTGCATAGAAGCAGCCAGGGCACTCGGAAGGATCCACACTGGGCCAGAACAGTACCATGAGTTCCCCTCTACAAATGTAAGCTGTGAAGGGAACCAGCATGACACAGTGTAAATAGGACAGATTATAGATGCCCCAGATACTGAAATAATTTCAGCTTGCAGATGCTCTCCTTTTGTCACTTTTAAAAGCATCCATCCACTTAGGTGGTAGTTGTAGCTGACTTCTGTGTAGCTGACTTCTGTGTCTTTCTTCTTTGTTTGGGGAAGCTATCAGGCAAGGGCAGAGCGTTAAGTCATGGCAACAAGCGGGGAGATGTCACCGTAAATTTTACCATGGGTCTTTGTGCCTCTCCTGGAAGACAGTCTATAGCCTAGCAGACCAAGAGCTATGTCTGGATGGGGATGCAGGTGTAATTCGACATGACAAGTTCTTCTGGCTTCTGGTTACCAAAGAGAAGAGCTCAAAGTACCCTGGAAGTGATAGTGATCCTAAGCCCAACAAAGTCCTCAGTTGTGAATGAGGAGCTGAACACCATGAAGCAGATTTGTACCAAAGCAGCAGGATGCTGCTGCTTCATTTGAGGGTCTTATCTCTACCCACAGAGAGATCAGAGGAAGTCGAAGGTTGACAACTTAGCTTTTAGTAGCATTGAATAAAAATGAACAAGAAGAGCTAATCACTACCCTGGCACTGCTAACTCATAGTGGTGATAGTCTAAGAAACACTCATTCATTTCAAACAGTTGGCTTGAAATGAGAATAACACATTATAAATTAATGTGTAAACTCTATGGCAATAGGTCAGCAAAAGAAATTGAGTACTCTCAGATGCGCAGGGAGAAAACATAATGTGCTTGCTAATAAAATGTGTAGCTGTAACCCTAACCATACTGAGCAGAAGGATCCCAGGAATATTATTAAACCACTATAATTGACATATTTGACCAATGATAGAATTTTCTAGTACAATGTTCATCTCTCTAAGAGGGAAATGCCTCATGAGCTTACGGGATCCTGGCTGCTGTGGCTGCTAGCAAAAGATAGTGGAGGGAGGACAAATTGCTGCTTAAGTACTTGCTCTTAATGAGTTCAGTCTAGCTAGAAAGATCTCTTCCTCACAGTGTGAAAAGACAGAAAGGAATTGCCTTTATCTTTGGACTTGATGGCACATAATGTCATTTGCAGTCCCTGACCAGACAGACAATGAGATGACCAAATGCACATTCCCCCTACATTCATCCTTAAGCAAATAATCTTGACTGCACCACCCACATGACCTGGGATGTCCAGGACTTATGCCTCCAGCATAGGGTAGTCGGTAATTTTTAGGACTCATGTCTATTAACATATCTGATTCCTATGGGAGGATGAGTTTGGGTAGTGTCTCATATGTCAGGTTTACAGAAAACATGGGCGTCATGATATCAGCCAATAAAGTTAGCAATGGAGTCAGTAAATCTCCCTTGGTGGTCAATGAGGTGTTGCATGGCACAGAGCAGGTGTGCTTTTAGTAAGCACAGTGAGAACTCAGAGCACAGAAATGCAAAACCTGCAAGTGGCTCCACGTGTCTAGTGGTTGGATGGAGGTTTGTGTGACTCTGTGCTCCCCAAGGTTATTATTTGGAAGAGGGACAACTGACTGACAGCCTCAGAGGTCTCTATCACCAGCTTGCCAGCAGTAGGTTAAAAGTAATTAGCTAACGATTGGTGGAAGTCAGCATAGCTGCACAAAACATGGCTGAAAAACATAATTATTGTGGTCCTCATGACAGTCTTAGGTGCCTGAACATGATGAACTGGTGACACCGTGAGAGCATCACCTCTTCACAGAGCTCTGGATGTCAGTGTTCCACTTCAGAAAAATTTCTGCTCACAGCTGCTTATAGTCAACCCATACGACAGCATGGTTCTACAAGACTGCTATTTACGAAGTTCAGAATGGTATATTTGACTGCTACTTTACTTAACCTCGGCACAGCTGAAGAAGGTGAGATCTTCCAGAGATCTTCTGGTGAACAGAAGTCTCTCCAAATACCTTGGTATTGCTTTAACTTGAAAGCTATGCATAGTGAATGCATGGTCTCTCCTGGCAGATAATATTTAACAAATGAATTAGCAGACTGCATTCAGTGAAAGACTTCAGAAACAAGGAGCTTAGTTCAATTCAAAAAACCAAACAAACAAAAACGCAAACCAAACTGACAAAACCCCAACGCATTCACAATAAAGTTCCTAATTTCTTTTCTTAGACATCTTTGTTTACGAATTATTCAAGACGATTTTAAAAAAAAGTATTAGTATAGAGGGCATGGGAGAGTTGTTTGTTTATGATGTTTATAACTTCTTTATTAGACTAGCATTTTATTAGTTTTACAGTCACACTTCTCAAAAGTGCAACTCGTTTAATCATAGAAGTACACTCATCAGTTCCCCACATCACTTAATCAACAAGACATGATTAAAGATAGGGGAATACTTTGCAAGACACAAGGGCCATGACTACACCAGGACCCTTACAGGCAAACCTCTTATCTGAATATAGCATGTACACGTGTGTGGGTTTGCAAAAAAATGAATCATTACACACTCATCCTACCCATCTTGCTAAGCAAAAAAATATGATTTTATTCTAGCAACAACCACACCTGACATCCCCATGACATGGCTGTCAATCTACCAGTTGTCATAATAGCAGAATTTTAGAAGCATGGTTTTTATCACCCTTACAAAATGAAATTTACTTACTTTCTCAGATAACTGAAATTCTTATTTGAAATGAGCTTTTTCATCCTAACATCAGTTCTGTTTGCTGGAAGAAGGATATTTACTGAGGGATTCCCACTCTGAATATTCAACTGGACACGCTGCTACCGTACATCTCTTTGCCCTCAGGAGTATAAATTTCTTCCTGACAAATTTACACAGAACGAAAGAAGCTGATTGTTGGGAACTGTACACAGATGCTAAGAAGAGCTTTTTAACTAGTCTTACGATTTGCAAAAGACAATCTAAATAGTGATTTATGGTCTTCAAATAGAAGGCAAATGTGTTTTCTGCAAGACAATCACACCTTACTTTTCATGCAGGACTTCCAGTGAAAAGGATTGCAGAAGTAACATTGTCTAGTCCCTAATGTGACAACAAATTCTGAGTGTTTCCAAGTGCTTTGTTCCTTATGAAAAACAAAGCCTACAGATGTAGCGAACAATATTGGTTAATCATGAGCAAACATAGCTGCCCATATAGACACATATTGCTTCTGTCTTGTGTCTGGCCAATTCTCAAAGACAGGTCTTAAAAGCTGAAAGACTCACTCTGTCAAGGGATAGTAGTTTCTTATTAAACGGTGGAGCTGGCTAATTTTCAAGTCCACAGAAAACAAGACAAGGATTACTTTTCTGCTTATTGCACTTATTATTAGTTCTCAAGTAAGACTGGTATTATATAAAAGATGAGAACAAAAATCCATCTAGCCTTTGAAAGGGTTGTTCAGAACCCTTACTGAGACAGTTCAGATGAGGACACCTTTCCAATTGGATTATTCTGTCCTAGAAACAAAGGCTGATGCCTATATGAAGGTTTTCTAAAAGTTAGCTGAACATCTCTCTAGAAGAGTGGTGTCTACCTGCTGTTCTTGAACACACATGTAACCCAACCCCTTGCCATTTAGGTAAAACAAATTGAATACAAAAATTCTATTTCCCACATGCACTGGTTTGCATTCCCTACCTGATGTTAACCAATCAAAGCAGAGCACAAGAAATCAAATTATGCACAAAGAACCAAAGAGCAGGAGAAACTCTTTTATGGATGAGACAAAGTGCAGCATAGATAAGGAAAAAAGCTCATCTGAGTCAAGTTCTTAGGAGGACTTCATCCATACAATTGCTTGTGCAGAGTTATTATGAATGCTCAGAGTGTGTGCGATCACACAACTCAGCATGAATGACAGATAACAGAGCACACACATGAGAGAAGACTATCAGATAAGCATGAATCATGGATCACAACTACTTGTTTCCTGAACAAAGCATAATTCTCTTGCACAAAAGTACTTTTTCTTTCAAACAGTCCCAACTACAAAGATAATGGTGGCCAGTAAGACCACCTACAATGACCTCAACACTGTGTTGATCTTCTTGAGGGTAGGAGGGCTTTACAGAAGGTTCTGGACAGGCTGAATCAGTGAGCCAAGGCCAGTGGTATGAGTTTCAGCAAGGCCAAGTGCCGAGTCCTGCACTTGGATCACAACAACTCCATGCAATCGTACAGGGGTGGGAAGGAGCAGCTGGAAAGATCCCTGGTAGAAAAGGACCTGGGGTGTTGGTCAATAGCCAGCTGAGCATGAGCCAGCAGTGTGCCCAGGTGGCCAAGAAGGCCAATGGCATCCTGGTTTGTATTAGAAACAGTGTGGCCAGCAGGATTAGGGAAGTAATTGCCCCCCTGTACTCAGCACTGGAGAGACTACACCTTGAATATTGCGTTCAGTTTTGGGCCACTCACTACAAGAACCCTGAGGTGCTGAAGCATGTCCAAAGAAGAGCAATGAAGCTTTTGAAGGGTCTAGAGCACATATTTTATGAGGAGAGGCTGAGGAAACTGGGACTGTTTAGCCTAGAGAAAAGGAGGCTCAGTGGAGACCTACTCACTCTTTACAACTACTTGAAAGGAAGCTGTAGTGAGATGGGTGTTGATCTGTTCTCCTAAGTAACAATCAATAGGACAAGAGGAAATGGCTTCAAGTTCCACTAGAGGAGTTTTAGATTGGACATTGGGAAAAATTTCTTTCTTGTTTAACGCACAGCAACAGGCTGCCTAGGGAAGTGGTGGAGTCACCATCATCCCTGGAGGTATTTAAAAGATGTGTAGACGTGGTGCTTAGGGACATGGGTTAGTGGTGATCTGGAAGTGCTGGGTTAATGGTTGGACTTGGTGATCTTAAAGGTCTCTTTTTACAAATGAAATGATTCTATGTATTGCAACAAAAGACACATAAAGTATGTAAAGTACACATAAATTCTATTTTGAATACTTTGATGTGGAAGCACTGCACTTAGAGCAATATAAAAAAGCTTTGAGATTTGAGGTTTCTGATTCATTTTACAACATTTCTTTTTTGGCCTGTTCTTTTGCTTATTCTGCAAGAGGTAAATGTGGGATTCTGAAATAATCAATGTAATTCAAACTAGGCAAAAATCTGAAACTCATTATGCATGTTTGGCAATAGAAAATATATTTATTTCCCAGTGTATTCTTCAATTCCAGCATATATTATAAACCAGAAAAACAGATATTGCATATTACACTGACAGTTTTGATCATGATTAAGCCTTGGTGTGAAGAAGTCCCAATGAAATTAATAAGGGTTCTAGACATTAGCTAAGTATGGCTCTAACAGAGGAATATAAAATGACAGAGATTAAAGGGGCAGAGAGCAACTATGCAAGCTGAATGAAGAATAAAGAGAAAAAAGTTTAAAAATAATGCTCTGGACATTTGAAATAGAGTATCCAAAGCCGGGTGTTTAAAATTTTAAAGAAAAAGGTCCCTTTATAGAAAGATTCTGGTCTTGGTTATAAGTTTAAAGAAACACATCATTCACTTTAATAAGAAATACGCACATTTCCCATCCCCATAAGGAAAAGAACGGGAGGAAAGTAACTTTACTTGTTCTTTTTAAAGAAACATTAATTAAAATGAAGTGGCAATATTTATCACTCAGATTAACCTTTAACCATCAGGTTGAATCAACAACAGATAAGAATCACACCTTTAATTACAGGTCCATATATAAAGATCCTAAACTGAAACATCTACTTTTAACATGACACATAGATTCAAGCTGAATTAAGTCCATGAAGAGCAGTGTCTGCAAGAAAATAAATGCCTGTAGAATGCTAGAAATAATTACCATGGATCTCCAAACATCTGTTTTTTCAACATTGCATTAGAAGATATAAATTACTTCAGGGAATTTTCTCAGTATACCTAAAAGCAGCTTTGGGGGTTATTTTCAGCTTGAGTAAAAGCAGCTATTTCCTCTGGAATTGTAAAATGTACATACTTCTTGCCATATCGGTTTTACTACAGAAAAAAACTATATAACTGCACAGTCAAAGTGCATGTAAAACACAGAATATTGTTATCTATTCTACTAAACCAAATATGACAATCCCCTTGTAGCCACTTAGAAAGTTAATACAGACAACAGGGAAACTCAGAATAAAGCAGAGACATCTTTGTATAAGAGAATCATAGCTGTAATTGGAAGGGTAGCCATTGACTATGCTGTGAAAGAAACCTCCCACTTCATACACTTCTCAGATTCCTTGGGCTTATTTTCTTTTCCCCTGGAAAAGACTGGTCTTCTCTGCTATCTGTAGAGGATACATGATGTAACACATGGTTGTATAAGATTACACTCAGTGTAACTTTATGCACTGTATATGTTTTAAGCAGAAATATAGGAATGCGTAAGTAATGGTCCAGTGACTAATTTCAGTACAAGAAAGTACCACAAAGCTCAAAGTTTAAATACCACTCCCCTACACACTACTGATAGCATCCTTATTCAATGAGATTTGAATCTTTTTCAATCAGGACTATGCCAGGACTATGTCAGGACTAGGAAGTTTATGGTCCTGTTGTCTGACTCAAAACTGCACAGATGTTTTCAGACCAGAAAGCTAAAATTAGGACCATTTACTTTATTAGGCAGTATCATACTGTAATGAGTAGAGGATCTCTTTATTCTTGAAAAAGCAAGAGATCCCACTGCAAATCTGCCTTGCTTTACCCTCCCACTCATTTAGGCAACTCTGAATAAGCTGAAGTAAGTGGTTGAACATTTTATTTAAGAAAAAAAACAACACATAAATAATGGACACACACACACAAGTTGTTAATATTAATTTCTATTCCTAATCCCTTTGTTGTCTGAGAAGGATAATTGGTGCTCACACCATTTTGATATGAAGGGCACTATTAGGAAGTCCAGGTTTACTCATCTAGGCATTTTTCATCAACATAAAAGGAAACATGTTGCTCTCCTTTGAGCATAAAAAGCATACCCATGCAGTCAAAGAAATAATTTTTTATATTGCTTTGTTATCTTCATCAGATGGTTGCTCAAAAGATAAAACAAAACACCCTAGTAACATCCAACCTTATCTTCTTCAAAATTAACACCTCTCAGATGTTTAATCTTTCTCAGTTGCCCCTAGTTTTCCTGATATTATTTGACATTTACTGCATGGTCGAACCACTATTTTCTGAGTTGTTAATGAATTTCATTGAGTATCCCTCTTTTGTTGCAAGCATCTCCAAGGATTCAGGGGGAGAAAATGTCCAGAGGCCAGTGTCACTGAAGATGTAGGCTTTCTGGTTCTCTGAACCCTAACTCTAACCCTAATGGTGGTAGGATAAGGATTTTGAGGTTCAGGTGTCATGGGGCACAGCAGGGCCAGATGAGAAGCTTATGGAGGGAGCAAGGCTGGGACAGTGCCGAGATTCCACTGGCATGCCTTTTGCAGTGCTAGCATCCCTGGAGCTGAAGGTTCTCTGGTTTTCTGAACCCGAACCCTAACCCTAATGGGATTTTGAGGTTCGGGTGTCATGGAGCCAGTGGTGCCTGATATGAAAAGTGTGGAGGGAGCAAGGGTGAGGTAGTACCGTGCTCCCTTTGGCATGCCTTTTGCAGTGCCAATGTCACTGGAGCTGTAGAATCTAGTTTTCTGAACCCTAATTCTAATGGTGGCAGGAACATGATTTTGAGGCTTGGATGCCGTAGGGTACAGGAGGGGCACATATGAAAAGTGTGGAGGGAGCAATGTTGGGGCAGTGCTGTGCACCCCTTGGTCTGCATTTTGCAGCGCCAGTGTCCCTGGAGCTGTAGGCTTTCTGGTTCTCTGAACTCTAACCCTAATGGTGGCAGGAATATGATTTTGAGGTTCATGTAATGATTCTGGTGAAAAGTAACCCTATCCTAGATGGATCCAGGACACGAAGAAGCCCTAGTGCAAACATCTTTCGACTCTACTAGCAATGTCACACACCTGTGTATGGGACACTTCACTAGGAACCATGCAGTGATGACAACGGCTTGAAGTGATCATGAAGAACATTGGGAGACCAATACCAGCTCATAGCTAAGTAGCTGGTGCTGGCTACCAACCACCACATCTCAGCCTTCAAGGAGATCTTTCTGGTGAGGAGGACTGCAATCACTGCTATCCCTAACTATAACTAGACAATTATATGCAAGCAAATCCATGAGGAACAAGGTGGAGGTTTAAATACTGTCTCCTAAATTCTCTGCCCATGATTGGTTAGTCTTATCCATATTAACATACAGAGCAAAATCAGAATGACCCATTGCAACTCGATGTACAGCTACACTGAATAGAAATTGTCCACTCTGCATTCAACAGTGTTAAGTTTTTCACCTAACCTCTGTATTGAGCAGTGAACCTGTGCAGCTTTATCACTTCCATGGGCTGAACTCTACTATCATAGGTAATAAATCAAACAGTATGGAGCTCATTTGACTAAAGTTCTAGACATTTCCTCAGCTGTCTTTCTTAGCTTACAGGGCACTGGGTCTACTATCCTGTATGATAAAAAAAGTGAAAAGACAACTTACAACAAATAAATATATAGCTTGATGCATACATCTAGTGAAGCCTCAAGTGTAGCATGGCAAACACAAAGGTTGAAGGTTATCTGGAGTAGTCATAGCCCCACAGTCCAAAAGTGGTATAGTATTATCTATACTAGTAAACAGAAGTAGTCCCTGAATGTGAACTGGACCTGAGAATTTTAGGGGGAAACTACTAGCTGGACTGGAACAAGTGTTGCCAGAGAAAGAGCTTACTAGAACATTCATACTGTATTGGTAAGAAATGTTTCTGGTCATGCTTAAATTACTTGAATGGACATGGTCTCAAAAAATACTTTCATAATTAAGTTTGTTTCCTTACAGCTTTCCCTCCACTCCTTTGCCTTTGATGGTTTCCCTTCAGTACAGTCCAAACTTGGACTGTGGGATGATAGTGGGAAGTGTGATTTCAGTGAAGTAAAAGCAAAGGAAAGGAAGAGCTTCCATAGTAGAACTGGTTATTGGTGTACCTACTCTTTATGGGGGCCAGAAAAATAAGAAAATAAGTCCAGGTTTGTGTGAGCATTGAACTGTGGGAGTTTATCAAGGTATGATTAAGGTAATAGGAATATATTACTTGGAAAATATTTGGTTAGGTAACTTCCAAAAAACCCACAAAAACCCCTTCTATCCCTGTCGTAACACAGGTACAAAGAGTTCATCAGAAACTGCTTTCAGATCATGGTTGGCTTCAATTCTGTTACCATACTGCCAGTACAAAATTGTAGTGTGCTGTTATGCCCTGTATGTGGTTTTGTTCTGAGCAGGAGATACCACCATTAGCAATGCTCACCACAATCTAGCTCTGAACAGTATTTAGGTTTATCTTCTACAAGACTTCTTCTGACGTAGTGTGTTATGTCTTATGTTTTCAAATAACTGTGCAAAACACGTTTCAACCATATGTAGCAAATAGACTTAGTTACAGGACAACCTTTAGAAAACCGTGACTTTCATTATGCCATGCAAAAGGCTATAGTGACACCAACAAAACATTCAGGGAAGTGAACAGAAGAAACAGTATACTTTCCTGAACTGTCCACTATGAAACAAACAAACAAAAAAGGATTCAGAGTCTTATAACAGCTGCCAGTAGCATGCCTTATTGCAATGGTCCAATACATAAGGAGTCACTCAGAAAAGACAAGGGAGAATGGATACAAGTTGCTTCAGGGGAAATTCTGATTAGACTGCAGAGGAAAGTTTTTCACAGTGAGAACTATTAGACAGTGGAATAATCTTCCAAAGGAAGTGGTGGATTCTCCAACTTTAGACAATTTTAAGGCTCAGCTTGACAGGGTGCTGGGCCAGCTCATTTAAACTGTATTCTTTACCTCAAAGGGTTGGAGGAGATGATCCCTGAGGTCGTTTCCAGCCTGTGATACTGTGATTCACAGAAGTGATGTTTTACTTCCAATTGAAAGACAACATTCTCCTCTTGCAAACCCCTGTATTTCTAGGAAAATAAACCCACATTTCACTAAAGACAGTTATTAAGATTGAGGTATTGCTTTCTATTTTCCTTGTAAAACATAATTTTCCATTTGTAGGTACTTGATCATCCTACAAACCCATGCTCTTGGACAGTAACATTGCCAATAATTCTGTATCTGGATAAAATGTTTTGTCAATTGCACTAATAGAGCTGTGGTTCAATTCAAGTGGCCCCTATTTGATCTTATCAGTGATGGAAGTGATGATCCAGGTGATGAAAAGGAAATAATTGTAACAGCTAGAGACTGACAGAAATATTGAAACTCCAGTAAGTATCCTTTCACATGTAATTTCTGAACTGGTGAAAACAAATGAAGGGGCAGAACTACAAAGCATTTTGCTATATTCAGTGGAGGACTGTAAAAGCAAAA
>WEIS01034300.1:35000-40194 GCA_013389965.1 Todus mexicanus | reverse complement strand
GGAAAGCTCCACGGAGTGCTCCACGACCAAGGTGCAGAACGTGTCTCTGCGCTGCCGTAAATCAGGGGCTGGCTCACGATGCTCAGGACCGCGTTCATCAAACAATTTAGAATCAACGCATGGAACCTGTTTGTAGTGCTTCCTCGGAATTATCACAGGTCCAGCTACTTTAATTGTGCCAATTTCAGCATTTCCAGGACTAGAGGACGTATCTTCCCTGCACGGAACACAGCAAGCTGCGACTTGCCTCCCACCAAATTTTCCTTTTCTCTTTGCCGAAGCGCATTTCCACAGCACACTCTAAACGGCGTTGTAAGTGGGGTTAGCGACTGTGCAGCGACGGTATGGGCTTGATCACACCATACACGGACTTACAACATATTCCCTAGCCTCAACGGCACACGTGGGTGTCCCTAAAGTCCTCTTCATGAGTTCTTTGTGAATATACAAAGACTGTGTCTGCTGGTGAGTCAGCAAGAGAAAACAAATCCGTTACAGTGGAGACGAGCAAGGCACCTCTGTGTTTACTGCTTCTACAGCAAAAGACAGCTTGGCGTTTAACTAGCCTTTGAGTGCAAAGTGGAAGCTTCCTAGAAACTAGGCAAATGTTAAGAGTTTAGTATTCTCACACAAATCAGAAAACGTCACAGTTTTAAACACTAGCTTAAACACGCATGGCCGGAAAACATCTCTGTCTGTCCTAGAATAAACCGTGGCTTTAATGACCCCACCCGCCCCCAAATCCTGGTCTTGCCACAAATTTCTACACTTAGATTAGAATAACAAGTATTCCCAGGGGCAGGGACCAGAGCAGGTATAAGGGGGGGTTAGTTTGGGTGCTGTTTCTGCATGCTCACAGAACCACCACGTACTGACCCATTCGGGCAGACCAACAGTGAAGTGTCGAGAGAGAAGACTTACAGGGGTATGTCACAGAGGCAAGACGGGATGGGGAGGGAAAACATTTAACTGGTGCAATGGAAATAAAATCAAATTGTAATGAAGTCAACAACTTCCACTAAAAAGGAAACCACAAAAGTCCCTCCGTGCAGCTTTTGGAACTGTCTGGAGGGTGGAACTCCGGTAATAACAGTAATATCTGCGTCCCAGCTCCCAGACCTGTCCCCTCTGCTTAATCACCACCCAGTTTCTGAGGCAAGAGAGAAAAGGCAAGTTCACATAATGCCACGCAGGGTAATTCAAAGGTGTAAGTTCTACCCCTGGATTTTGTTAGTTCAGACGTTATTGCTCTTTAAATAAAGGTGCTGATGTTACTGCTGCTATAGCAAGAAAACAAAAGAACGCAAAATTAATACCAACCAGCAGAATACCGACTTTTCTTTGTCCTCAAAATGGAATTAGAAAAAGCAGAGCAAGCATAAATGAAATTATGACTTATGTAAGTGGTTCCTCTTTTTTTTTTGCACTCTTCTGGTTTAACTTCCCTAAAGAGACAGAGCTGATTTCCAGTGGTATGCTACTTTGACACCGTCTTTTGAAAGAGTTATTAGAAGCAGCACTCAAAAAGTGCATAAAAGAGACTTTTCCCCCCCTTCTCGTCTAGCTCTGATCCGTGATAAGTGCTGTAACAGTTTTACGGGATTCTCCATAATGGACATTTCTGCTGTTGAGGTTGGAAGCAAGAAACTTTGAAGAAAATACAAAAATGTGATTAGAAAACCATAGACACTGACAAAAGTCAACACCTTTTTTTTTAAACTAGACTAGGATTTCGTATTGGCAGTGGCCACTGATACTGGTATTGGCACCTCTACATTAACCTCGCATCTGTTCTAAATTGTTCAGGCATCTGCTTCCTTCCATGAAAACAAGATTCATTGTATTTCGGGTTTGGAAGGAAAATTAAAACCAGGCTGGGCACAGGACATATTATTACTAATTATATAATTCATTTTAGCAGTCACTGGTGATTTTTCCGCTTCAGTTTCATAATTTCTCTTTCCAAATGCAACTTAAGATGCTAAACCAATACTTTATAAGGAAATTACTAAAACATACTGCCTCTCCAGACACATCCTGATATCAAGGATTTCATGGAGGAATTGTACAGGAATCCATTCACTCACGTTTCAAGGATCAATTATACTGTGCAGTTCTGCTGGTGGTATTTATTCTGTTAAGGTCTTAATACCTACCAGACTTGTTCACATTAAGTAGTTCCCTTTCAGGCACTTCTTCCTTAAGCCAGGGCAAAAAAGAGGAGTATGATCCAGTTTCCTTTGACATAAACAAGTTGTTACCCTGGCTTTTGTAGGAGTTAACAGCTCCTTGTTTATCCACAAAGCCAGGAAGGACCTTCTTGACAATTCGGTTGAATACTCTAAAATAAGACTTAAAATCCCTGGTGGTCACCTTAGCTGCAAGGTGTCTGGTTGGAGTGGAATTGTGCCTCTAAACTAAACCAGCAGCATGGAGACAATATCCAGAGTAAATGGAATGATGTGGTGTCTGTAGCCAAACACTCGTTCCACTGCTCTGTCCTGCTTGCCCCGTGTGACCTTCCCAAACTGGCGTCACCGATGTACTGCTGCTCAGATCCAGTGTTCCTGTATCTAAAGGAGAGTTTCCCTCTATGTCCTTCTAATTTCTCGGGTAATGTCACAATACAGTGTTTGTAACATCACTGTCCCAGCAAAATTCAGATGCTTTTGCATTTAGGAGAACTGAGAAACAGAAACCTTATAAAACTTCATACGCTAAGAGCAGAACTAACACTATTATCTGGCTGCGCTGACAATAAAAGGGGTCACATCAACCCCATCAGCTGAAACAAATGCCAACCACTTTTCTTTAATCTGACAAATTAACAGAATTTAGGGGTGATCCTTGATTTATTCTTTTCTGGTTCGTATTATTTTCTACTTGAAGGCCATGTGGCCCTTTCATGATCTTTTAGTCTGACTGTTTGTGTAACACAAATCACCAAGGACCTCGGAAATGTGAACTGGACAACTTCTCAAATCAGACAGCACAAGCTGCCAGAGCTTTGCTGTCTTTCCTATTCCTTATTTCTAGATGAGCTGAGTGGCCTGAATTCATCCCTCTGGAAAAAGGGATGGTAATTTGAATATTGGCCTCCAATCCTATGGGCAAGTCAAGCAGGAAAACTATTTACATGCAAACATCCTGGTAGCGAACAGGGGAAGGAAATGAAATAGAAGGAGAACCCAGTGAAAGGTTTAAATGAAGATTTAGCAATAGCCTTTCCTTGCGCATTTAAGTGGATGTGTCAGCAGAAATCAGAGGGATTTCAGAGAAAACTATAGGAAAATTCTCATTATTTCACCTTTTGCACAAACCGCTTAAGGTATGCAGGATTCCCAGGACTTGCTGGGACTTCTCATAGTCAATACATAAAATAATGGCCTTTGTTCAGGAAATATTTAAAAGCCATTAGTCATAATTGCTCCTATGGCCAAATACTCACTAAATAAGAATTTGTACATTTGAAATACAAACTTGGAGTGCCCAGGGAACTACAAACTAGCATTTTTAAATCAAATTAGAAATAGCCAGCACTATTTTCAATATTCTGCTCCATGAATGGCAATATTGGAGCCCTAGATCTCAACAGAAACCTTCACCTTCAGCAGTGCCTCACTCTAAGACATGTCTCAGGGTCACCCCATATGAGGATGGCTCTCAGATGTCCACCCACTATAGTGGTGCCACCAAGCCAGCCCCCACTGAGCACATCCTCCAGGTCTGTAGGTGCAGATGCAGAACTGAAACACTGTCTCCCACATAAAAGCCACAGAGAAAAGATACTCTGAGTCAAACTGCAACTGAGGGAAGGAGGTACAGTCACAGAACCTGCCTTTGGACAGCTTAGAAACTTCCCACTTCCCAGTGAAAAGCACCAGAAATGTGATTTATTTTTGGTGTGTGCGTTTCTGAATGTCCCACTCAATGGCAGAATCCTGTTTACAGCCCTGTTCTCGATTCTCTGTATCTTAACAGCACAAGTTCCCCACTGAAATCAGCTCTTCAACTCCAGCCCTCAGCTCCAAATGTCAGTGCAGTCCCTTGAGCAGAATTTGGGCTTTTTAAAGTAGTCACTTCCTTTCTGTACAGTCCGCTCTAACAAAAAATAATGTTTTAAACTACTGCAAAGGAGACTGGCATCTCTATTGCAGAGCTTCAATACTAGACTGATGAAGTTTTTTCGTACATAGAATATGATTTTACACTGTGTGCATCATAACAGTGGGAACTGAAAGTCAGTTCAAAAACCAGCAAAGTCTGTGGATTTAATGGTAAATTCTTAATGGGAAATGATTCTGCATGCTCATATATGTAGGGAAGGCTGCAAAGACGAAGCATAACTGTGGACAAACCATTCAAAACTAGTTAGAAAAAAGTTGAGAGAGTATGGCAGGATTTAATTTTTCTATAGATACTTCAACAACTTTAACCCACAGTGTCTGCTCAAGGAGGCCCAAAGGCAGATATGATGAATAAACTTGTCTGGAAGCAGGATTTCTTAGGCTCTCTACAAGAATCAAACCATACCTCCCTATTTTGGTGAAACACCACACGTCAGGAGGTGGTTAAGGTCCTTGAGAAGTGTCTGCCCCAATTATTTAGAGCCAACTGTAATTGAGGTAGCTGCGGAGTGCATTAAACCTGCTCCCCCCCAGTCTCTGCTCACACTGCAGCCCTGGTTTAAAGCACACATGTACCACATCAACAATTTCATTATCATCTGGAATCAGTTCATCTTTCACATCTCACCCACTATTCTTTATCTTGAGATTCAAGCTCACGCTAACGCTGCAGCACTTGGAGCATGCACAGAAGCACGCTTGGCCACGGACTCCTGGGAAGGCATCTTCCCATTAAGTACAGCAAGAGATGTTGGATGATTCCAGGGAAATGCCTGAACTTGCAGCAACTAAAATCCTAAGAATTAATTTCTAGAACCCCCTCCCAATTTACTCTCCTCCTTCCAACAGAGATATCAAGCTGAATCCACCCTGCAGGGAGAAAAACTCCCATGGGACAATCTCAGTTGCAGTATCAGTGAATCTCTGAACAGTGCTCCTCCAAACCTGCCCTGCCACGGACATATGCGCGGCTACTAAATTGATAACTTAGACTTCTACATGAGTATTACTTATTGTTCAGCTCTTCCTTCCATACTTTGGACGATCCCTCCTCCCCCGAAGCCCTG
>WEIS01034300.1:0-32500 GCA_013389965.1 Todus mexicanus | reverse complement strand
AACAGGTTTGTTTTAAGATCATTAGAGAAACTGTGCCACAGCACACAAATATCTCCTCAGCCTCCAGAGCGGAGCACCACCATCCTGTTCAGATAAAGATGAACTTGTTGCTCTGAAGGCATTTCACAGATTTTGCTAATGTCCGTAGGTAAAATACGATTCATGAGAAATCTAGAGGGATATAAACATATCCAGAAGCCAGGCTCTAGTGAGCAAAACACAGCTAGAGGAAAAGCTTTGCTGAAGTCTTCATGAGATTGTGAAGAAAATGAAGATTGAAGATCTTCAATCAGGTGCACTGTGAAATCACTACACAGTTTTTTGGGAGGTAGAACAACACTTTCCATTATCTCATCCTAGTTTGACAGTAAAACTTCCTGATATCTAAACATTTTAAAATATCTTTAATAACAATCACCAAGGCAAGATGAAGAAGGAAGTGAGAAGAGACTACAAACACACACAAGGTTACATGAAATACTCTGCTGGTATTTTAGCCTATGCACTGAGCTTTTCATTTTTTCCCCTCTTAGTTTTACAGCGTTCCTTCCATTTACTCAAAACATCTTTCCACTACAATGGAGCTAAAAATAACCAGCATGCTCCATATATCACAGAGATAATGTCATAACAGGAACTCCAAAGGCCGTAACAAATTAATTTTATCCACAGCTATTCAAGCACCAAGCTTAAGCCTCGTGTGGGTTTTGCTAAGCCCTCACTTGAAGATCGAAGCAGAGTATAGGCTCAGATATGAATCTCCCCAACATGATTTCACCATGCAGCACCAAAAGCTGTATGAAAAGGGTATGTTGGTTTAACACGTACCCCAACTGTGCCCCAACTCCCCCTTCTCCCACCCAGCAAGAGCAATGTTCAGACTCCTTGGTTTCCTACACGCTCTCAGAGTAATTGCCAAGCAGAAAGCAGTGGATTCATTTCACAACTCCAGCCCCAGGCTGATGCTGCCAATTAATGGCAGAGAGTCTCCAGGCTCTGGGTACTGAATAGCTCAGAAAAGATTCCAGTGAAAAAGACGGAGGGGCCAGCAAGACACATGCTGTTTGTATTTGAAGCACTAATGCAATCCACGAGAAGGGCTGAAAGAGCAAGGAGAGACTTCATTTACCAAGGGAGCAGATTGTTAGCACAAGGGCAAATGTGTTTCCTGTTTTATTTTCAGAATGAGCTGTACATCAGGAAGCTCAGCCTAACTCTTTATCAGCCTTTTGAACACGAAGGCTTCTTTTTACTCCTACAGCAATGTTCAGAAATCAAGATTTGTGAGAGCTTATTTACAGCTCGCCAGCAAACCTCAAATCTGCAAAGAAAGATTTTTGCAGCAAAGTAGAAATTTTGCCAGTTGTATCATTTACGTAGCCAATATTTTAAATACTTCTATTATTGTAAAAGTATCTGGAATGAAGATGTTTCTGCTACATTCAGTTTTCTGTCTGTTAGACATAGAACTCATCTGAATAAGAATTGGTGATCGTTAGGTACCTGGAATTATGCCCACCAGCTTCCACGTTCTACACAGAAGCCTGTTTTTCAATTACAGTATTTTAAAAAGTAATTATCGTTGTAAAAGGGAAGAATATTCCTAATAGGATAAGAAAAAAAAAAATGGAAAAATGGCATTTCTGGGTATTAAGTAGACTTGGGAAATAATCTGAGCACATCCTGCCTCAGAGAAAGCAGCTTGGGACAAGACGCTGTTCTTTGTTGTAGTTCTATGACTATAAAGCCCTTGTGCTGCAGCCTGGACCCTGGATTTCAGTCTTCCTATACGAGATCAATCCTAAAGATGACAATCAACAAGCCAAACAATGCAACACTTACATTCTTGTGATCAACTGATTCTGCAGCCTTCGTTATTTCGTCCAGACACTTCCCAATGATCGGGATCACTTGGCGGTCAACCTCTGCGAAAGTTTTCATTGATTCACCTATCCTCACGATTCTTCTCTCCTCCATCTCTTGTATTTTCTAAAACATTACATTACATTCAGATCACAGATGAAGATTAACTTAACAGTTTCGACTATTTTTTTCTCCCCAACATACATCAGCTGCTTTAAAATTCATGGCTTAAATACACTTTTAAGAACTAGGCCAGCTATTGTCATGAAAGCACCAAGTGATATTGCTCCCTCAAACATCCAAATGCCATTCTAGAAGTAATCTCTGTTACTATTACTGGGGTTTTTTCAAGTCACTTCCTATGTTAAAAAATGCTGATTTGTCAAACCTCAGCTTCAGACTTTTATTAGAATGGCTCCTAAGGCTTTTAAGAGAATTTCTGTAACAATAAATCCTTTGATGTTCTGTGCATGTTCTTTCAGATCTTATTTTCATTCCACTGAAGAATTCAAGCAAACAAAAAACCTTGATGCCTCCCCTTCTCCTTTTCCCTAGAAGGTAATTTTAGGTTTACAGGCAGTCCCGTACATCATGTATTGTTGGTTAATGGATTCAGTGCCACAGTCTGCAGCATCTATTCCATGCATCTCTCCTTTACAACAGAGGCAAACTGGATGTGGCATAACGTTATTACTACAGATTCTAACAGGATACAGAAGGGCGTGACGAGGAACAGCCTGTTTCATATCAAACTGCAGGAATCTTCTGGAGAATTGGAGCTTACTGGTGCTCTGGTAGTGAAAAGGACAATATATGGCAATATCTGATGCCAGAGATAGTTTATCTCAAGACATTGGTTTGAAAGACCACAAAGCAAAAGAGGAGGCGTCTGTTTAGCTAAGAAGTTCCAGCTATGGATAAGATAATGAATATTTGCTATGCAAATATCAGTTATTTCTCATCAGATGATGAGCATGAGACATTTCCTCCCTTCAAGAGGTTTTATTTTCCACTTCTGATGCTTATGACCCATTAGAATGGAACAGTCATTTAGAACTTCTGTTCTACTACATTAATCTCTTCGTTCAGTCAAGCACAAACTCGGATCTTCACTCAGTACCAATCTGATGGTGTTTTTGTTCTCTCTCTACTGTCGTTCTTTAGGCACCCCAAGTCATTATCAGCAAGCTTGCTTAAGCCCTCTGACATTCACTACTGCAGAATTATTGTGGCTTAAATTTAAACATCTGTGAAGTCTGACTGAAAGACAGGTTATAAAGGGCTGTGAGGCTTTGCAGATGTAACATTGCCCAGCTGACTCCTGCCCCAACAATGCAAATAATGCTCTCATTCCCCAGCTGCACGGACACAAGAGTTTAACAGAGCAAGGCTGTGAGGGTTCCAAAGACTATCGTAATCCATCACCGCAACTCAATGTCACCTTCCTCGTATATTAGCAATCACTTGATATCTAGTTTAAAGGAAAGAAAGAAAGAAAGAAAGGGACAATTCATCCTGCCAAGCTCTCCATCTCCTGGGTTGGCAGATTACAGGTAAAAGTTGCTAACAGCAACAAGAGTCACTGAAAAGTAAGAGGCAGGGTCACAGAATCGAGGTGATGTGCAATACTCCCCTCTGTCCTTATCACAGGATGATGAGCTACTCTAGATCAGTGCCAGTGACCCTTACCTGGAAGATGGTTGGTATGTGTGTATAGTAATGTTCATGCTGCTCACTGTTGAACTTCTGTAGAGTGGAAGAATATTCTGCTTTGCTGTCTTCTGCCATTTGATGTCGCAGCTGGGCTTGCTGTCTTGCCTGAAGAAATGCCAAAAGAAACTTATAATTAATACTACATGGAAATAAATCACACTGTTACTCCTCCTCTTGCTAACCTTACCAGTAGTCAGCATAGGAACGAACATTAGAGTACAGGTCTTGCAACACTTCAGCTTTTGGTTTAATCCTCTTTTCTGAAACAGTTGATCTAAGTCAAGTATACACCTGCAATGTGCACAGTGCTGTTCTCCTTGTGTAACCACTCACTACTCCCATGAACCATTTTGCATTCCACAAACAACCTCTGCTCATACTGCACATAACACACCAAAAGAAGTTTGTTCCTCTCCTAGCATACACTTTTCCTGTACATTTGTGGAAATTTGCTTCACCGTATACCCTGTGGGATGACACCTGCTTTTCTCCAATGAACTACTAACCTGCTGGTGAGTAACATTTTTGGGGAAAGGGAAGCAACAAAAAACCCCAACATGGGTTTGTTCCATTTCACATGCCTCAGCCAACATAACCATGACAAAAACGTCTTAACTCTGCTCCCAGTGTCCTCTCTGTTAAGTCCTTTAGCTGCACCCCCTTGAACAGCACTGGCATGAAGTGCACAAAGAAAGTGGAGCCTGAGTAGCAACTGAGACACGACTCCCTTCCTATTTTTACCCACACAGACGATTTGCTTTGCTACCCAGCATGGCAGAGCACTGGGCAATTAATCTCACTTCTTTCCCTAGAACAATCTGTCCCTGAGTGACCCTTTTCTATTTTCCAGTTCCTCCCTTCACAATTCTGCCTCCCAAGCCCTTCTGTTATCTCCTTCACTGCCCAATATTATTCCCTTACTGCCTATCCCATCTGTTTATTTTCGTTGCCTTTTCCTTCCTTGCTGTTGGCCTTCATACAGCAGCTCTTCCTCCTCTTCCTTCCTACCCCTGCATGTCTTGGCTCTCTGTCCTGCATCCACTTGTTGAAGGCTTCCCTCTCTCCCAGTCAGCATTCACATGGCTGGAGCTCTGCTGCTCTGCAGCCTCTCTCCACCTTGCCCACTCCCACAAGCCCCAGCAGGATTAAACCCTTGCTCCAGAGAGAGCTCTGCCATACACTGGAGTAAGCCCAGGATCCAGCTTTGTATATCTAAACTATCCTGAGTTTGCTCTCATGGAGCCTCCTCATCCTCCACTGCACGAGCCCTGGAAAAGGCTGTGAGTGTCCCCAAACTATTAAGTTCCAATCACTCCCTCAATTTCAGAATAATCCCTTTAGGAAAAAGGAAAGAAAGACTGCTTTTAAAAATTAGTTAAAGGATTTAAATATTTAGGTGTTTCAGGGAAAACAGCACCACAATTAATTGTAGCACATTCTAAGTGAGCTCCCATTAAAACCAGTTCAGAACAGGGTTATTCTTTGAACTGTTCCAAGCAGACAATAGTTTCCTGACAATAAATCCATGAAAAATCAAATCACGGAACATTTTCGTAATCATAACTGGAAGGTAACAAATTCTGCCAGAAGGTTTCAAATCTCAATTTGCAAAGAAATAGGCTTCCCTCCCATTTGTCCAGCTCATACACATCTCACCTAATAATTTATTTCACCTCAATTCAGCTATTTCTATTGCAAGCTCAGTCAATTGCAGGAATTTCCTAGATCCCCCTTCACATTCTTTCTACAGAAATAAATCAAGCACAATGAGAAAACGCTGGGCACTGAGCGCATAACAGGAGATGAAACAGTAGTGTCAAATGGAAAAGACTGCAACTATAACCAAACAAAGAAATCCAATACAAGACAGACTTTCAACTTTGCTTTTTGCCCATGAATTAACTGCATGAACTCCCGTAAAGGATGCACACACAACTGCAGAAAATGTACCTGCTGCAGTGAAATTCCAATTAGCCATGTCAATAATTTTTTTGCCAAGTGCTCTATAGCTCATTAAACTTGATCATCCATGCACTCCTGTATCGCTACATTAAATATGAGTGGAAAACAAGCTAGTCTTGTACTATAAAAACAAATTTACTAGCAAAACAAAGTCAGGCATGGAAAGGCGACAGCTGTAAGAGTAACATGCGCTTGTCTCCCAAGCCCGTCCTCAAGGGCCAGCAGCTGCAGATCAATATCCATTTGTGAGGCTCTTTCTCCTCATCTACCTAAGAGCAACCCATTGTTTGAGCTGACTTCTACAACAGCCCCAGTCCCACTCATACAGCTGTCTGCTTTTTTAAAAATAAATAAATAAATAGTGCAACTCAGGAATTCGTGCCCTGACTCTATTGTTGAGGCAGAAAAACAAGAAATCCATTATTACCCATTTCCAGGCAGATCCAGCAAACATGAAGCCATCCGAGTTCATTTTCATGAGCAAGCTCGTTGGCTGGATATGAGCGAAATAACTCCGAGCTAAATGTATACAGGAGTAAATGCTCAGTTTCCAAAATGATCTGAACTGGCCCCAAGTAAGAAAAGGCAGCAGATGAGTAAGTAAAATTGGGTAAATTCCAAACCCAAGAATATCTGTATGAGAGCCCCAGTGATGTTTTGTTTCTACCGGCCATTTAATGCATTTGGCAAGCTTCAAACAGTTGAAATATTTTTCCAATGAGGTATTTGGATCTTAAAATAAAAACATATTTTTTTAAAAAAAAATCAAGAACCTTTTTTATTACTTCATTTGAGTGTGGCACTTACTCTAAGATCATCACTTCTAGTATTAACAGAATTATATTTTATAGCTAGCGCTCTGCTGAAGCACAGAATGATAGTACAAAGTTGATGACATTAAGCTTCACATTCAGAGGAATGGATGCAGTGGCCTGGAGCTGCAGAGTCACAGGAGCTATTTCAGGAGTAATTTATAGTTGAGCTTTACAGAAAATAAATCTTCGCCTTCTTCACTGCTCACTTGTGCGTGCAAACAGCTTCAGAGAAGGGGGTTTCTTTCAGATTCTAAGTTAATACTAAAATATTTGCTCTCAACAGTATTTTCAGGAGGAAAGGCTTTGGAATGACTGTTCTCTGGAAAACCAGACCATGACTTCAGATCTAATACGATGATCCTGGGATGCAGCTTTCAGTCAACTCTCTCCTTTCCCTGGGCAGGATGACTGAGCAAGAACTCACGTTTCCAGCACCACGTGTGAAACCACGATCCAGATCTTCTACAGACTGCTGGGTTACTCAGTTGTAAGCGATTTCAAGGCTAGGTATTCATAATGCAACAAAAACTCCCCTCCCCTCTTCAAAGGAAGAAAGAATGAGGTCACCTTTCAGCACCATGAAAAAGCATTTGAGGCATTGTGGAGAGAAGAAAAGCAGTTCACTTCGAAATGCGTGTCGCTGCACACATGTGCAAAAGATACACAGATTTTGCACGCTCCCCTACCCCAGAACACACCTTTGTGACATCTTTTTGCCCTCAACTAACTAAGCACAATATCTACACATGTTGCCTCCTCTCCATAGTCTGGGTTTGTCAAGGCTGTTCTTCTGAGCGACAAACCCAAAGGTCACATACACCAATGCACGTCTCATCATAAAACGCACCCCAAGAGTGAACAACAGCCCCGTATCACCATTAACCTCGCAACCAGCATATGGGTACATTTCAGGTGTCCACTGTCATGGCAATCAGACTTAAGCACAATCACACAGGAGCAGAGTTTCCTGCAACTAACTTTGAAAGCAAACTCAATGTGAAGGAAGTGCAGCTCTGATACACTGACCTAGTTAAAAGCTTGCTAGCAGCAGGTAAGGCTTATTAGGTATCACCTCTTCACTCACTGAACCTACTCACAGTTGCCATTAAACATAATCCAAACCAATCTTTTCTCCTTCCTTCAGACAGCCTCACTAATTGATGGGGGAGAATGCAGGACAGCATTTAACTCCAGGACAGCAGCAAGTTTTAAAGAGGTGATTGTTAAAAATCAGTAGAACTATGTCTTTCTTCTGTGCTTAAAAAAGAATAAGAAATCACATTTTAAAAAATCAGGCCTCAGCTGCACTTCCCTTAAGCGAAAAACACCACTAAACTCAATAGCCATATGGACTGGCAAGAGACAGTTGGCTTCTAAATCTTCTCCAAGGTGGCAGGGAGAAACTGAACATTATTCTCTCAAGATTATTTTAACCACATTTCCTGCAGATTTTCTACTTAACCACTGTGTTGCAAAGAGCCTCACAAGTTAGTTCCAGATGTTTAAATGACTCCACCAGGAGCCCAGAGACGGCAGGTTCAAGAGAAGTGACAGATGCCAGGGTGGAAGATTGATGCTCTAAGATCCATAAGTACTTCAGTTGTGAAAGAAGTATTTTTCTTCCCCTTTAAAAGAAGAAATAAAAAGAATCTTACTCCCCAACCCTGTTACTCTGAAGTAACCTGTGTTAGGGAGATATATTTAGTCTGAACCTACTCATCACCTGCTAGAAAAATCCTGCAGTTTACCAATTACACCACCACTAGAATAATCACTGCAAATCCGAATGAGACAAAGAAATTACAGACAAGGAAAGGTCTCCATAGTCCTTGCAAAGACGCAGTGCTAGTAAAGCTTTATACACTGATCTGAAATCAACTCTACTACATTATGCCTTTGACCAGCGCTCAGACAAGGAAAATTTAATGGAGAAAGGACGTGCCGACACCTATGACGGGCACTGTTCATCCTGAAGGTGTGAGAAAATATTAGCAGGCTGCATTACATGCTGCCTCTTGGAGAATTCAGAAGTCAAGTCCTTATATAGTGTTAGCTGCACACATCTTATCCACCCAAAATCTAGTTTGATATGAAAGGCAGCTGGTGATTTAGTGGAGGAGAATTTTTACAAAAACAAGTAGACTTTCTGCCATTTCGGTCTCCAATACAGAGAAGAATGAAGGATATTTTGCTGAGAACAATTTTCTAAGACGCATTCCAGAAACAGCAAGAGGGTCAATAGACACACTGTCTTCTGGGTTTACACAGACAAAAAATGCAGCTCCTCGAGGCTGTTATGGTGGGAGTGATACGAATAACTGAAAAGGGCAGAAAAAAAAGCTTTGGCTGCCATTCAGCTGATCCACACTAAGTGGAACAGTTGAACTTCTCAGCAGTCACTCTTGTCCAGAATGGCAGAGTTTCCAGTCAAAACTTTGGTGTAGTTTTCTTTCTTCTTTCTTTTCTCCCATTCCTTCCCCTTTTTTTTTCCAAACCCAGACAGCATGTGAGATGCATCTCTGCCAGGCCACTGCCTGCCAAAATAGATCCGTCTTTGGTAAATCCAAGATCAGACTAAAATGCAAACACAAAAACTCTTGCCTGCTCCCCACCCCCCCCCAAACTAAGTTATTTTGAAGGGGTTGGGTAATGATAAAGGCAGACTCAGAAACACTTCACCAATTTCAGGAATGCTTTCAATTGCTCACAGATTTTTTTCAGCTGCAGGCTCTGGTGTTCCCTCCACAGCCACTCTCCGTTACGAGCGGGCACCATCACCACCAGCAGCAGGGAGCCTCTTGGTAGCAGCAACACTGGCAGCGTTTGCAGAATCATTAATAACAGTGGGAATTCTGCCATGGGTTTCCAAACAGGGCCAGGATTTCAGGCTTTGATTTACATAGCCTCCAAATCAAGCTCCATTGTTTACTATTCTACAATAACCAGTTTGGTCTCTCTGAACTGGCAAGCAGAAAAAGGGGGTTGAAATTCGCTTTGCTGAAAGCAGGAAGGTAAAAACGGGGAGTGCAAAGTAACAACCAGGAAAATAAAGAGAAAAAAACCCCACTATTTCTTTTAACATTAGAAGTGGGGAAAAAATCTGAGAATCCCTGAAAACCTCTGGCTGAATTTAACATACAAACGAGCAAACCACTGACAGGGAAGGAAAATTGAACCAGATTCGCAGGAATTGTTAACTAGTGCAGTCACGTTACACATAATTCTGCCAGACTACAGAAGTGCTCACTAACAAGAGATTATACTATGGCAACAAAACACCTCTGAAGCTGTAACGAGAAAGGTGGACTAAATTAATGGAGCTGGGACAGCAAGGCAGTAAGCACACAGCACAAGGTGCTTGGAATTGTTCTGGTTACATTTGCACTACTAAAAAAAAAATTAAAAAATTAAAAATATCATATTGCAAGAAGGACTCGCTTAACTGTGCCAGTCCTATACTGCTATAACCTGTCCTGCAGCATGACTAAGGGCACGACTGCTTGCTGAGCCTGACGAATGGAGTCTGACAGCTAGAGGTTATGTGAAATTTTACTTCACTGAACAAGCCCAAGACTTGACTTGCTTGGCGTTAGACCTCAGTTCTGCTGCACACTCCTCTGCACAAATTTGAGTGCTGCATTTTCCATCTATAAAACAAGTGTATCACTATTTTTTTTCATCATGTCCAATCAATTGCCTCAATTTGGTCTGAAAAGCGTTCAGAGCAGCCTAAATGTTGTGTAAGAGGAGGACCATTGCATAAGAATTAAGAACAGCAGCACATGCCACCACGTCACATGCCAGAGGAGCACCTCTCAGCAACGCTGCTCCGAGGCCCCAGTGAAACAACTGTGCCTTGAATCCAAAACTTGGTCTCTTTGCACTGCCATTCTTGTGTCGTGAATACTAAATATCCAAATTCTCTAGGTGACCAAACTGGAAATCCCTGCTAACATCCCACGGCGTACCAGACAGCTCGGAGAAATGCAGTTCTGCGAGGATACCTACAAAAGTTGCTTGCAAAAGGAGGAGGTGTTCACAGTGGGTGGAAGGCAAATGTGGACTTGAGGGAGGAGATAACAAGAAAAGATGTATTCGCAGCTGTGGCCAACGATGTTGAAATAATTTCTGGAGATTTGTTTAGTTGTACTAGTATAAGCAATTAAATTTTGTGGTGTATAAATTGTAAGTATTGAATATAAATAATGGAAATTTCAGGGCTGGGTAGTAGATGGCTTAGCTCATACTTAAAATACTGGGCACGGTTCTAGTAATCTCTCTCCAAGAAAGAATTTACAAACACAGTCAATGCAGAACAGATAGTCAGGGCTGAAGAAAGTTACCAGCAGGAATTTCCCTTAAACTCCAACTTTGGGTACAATACATTGAATTAAACTGAACAACTGACAATCAGTAAGCTGCATTCTGAGCTCTCTGCTTTATTTTCCTTCAGTTCTTAAACAGTTGAAAGTAGCTGTTGTAGTATTTTGACAGAATGACTATAAACAAGCTTTCCAACTGCGCAGCAGAAACTAATTGCTTTGCATTAGCAAGAACACTGGTTATACTGCACTCCTGATTCAAACTGCAGCTGATCCTTAATTCAGAAGTTGCTCTTAAGTCTCCTCATCACACCCTCTTCTCCCTCCCTAATTTGTTTGCTCTTTTAGCAATCCACCTCCCAACAGAGCTGTGTTGTTACAAAACTCAGTCAAATTCCTTTGTAGAGCGTTACTGCAGAGGAGCTCTACGAGGAAGTATAAGTTCAGAAGGATTTCCTTCTTTTACATGAAAACTGACTGGTGCTTCTGTTCATTGACCTCGTAACACCTAACACAGGGTATCTATGGGATATACATGGAGATTTATTAAGTTCTCGAGCCACTCCTGCTGCAGTCATTAACGCTTTATTGACTAGAAATCAAAACCCCCTAAATTAGTCATGATTCCAAAAGGGAAACAGCTGCTATAAACAGTGTCACAGCCATCACGTTGTCAACAAGGCTTACTCTTCCAGAAATGCAAATGACTGTCCTGGGGGACTCCCTGTGCACACACACTACATCATCCTTGAGGAAGGAAGCAGTTCAGGAAGGAGACTGGGGTCTGCGTAACCCAGAGAAAGAGTGTTAATGTGAATCTAATGGCCTTAAATCACGTTACCAAGAAAATACTGTACTTGAATTGATGGGAAATTTGACGCGCACCACAAGCAAAGGCAGAGAAGGGTGTAGCCAGCCCCATCTGTGGAGCAAAAGAAAAGCAGTCATCTAATGAAAGTATATAAAACTCACCACCACGCAGAGAATGTGGGAAAATCTGATGCAGTATCAAACTCTCAAGTAAGAAATGCACGGGCCAGGCCCTCTTGTGCTACGTTCAAGATTGAGCTTTACGTACCTTGCCTGCTTACTTCATCAAGACTCTGCTGCTGCACGGCTACAAAGTCACAGCAGAGTAGAGGATGAGCAAAGCTTCTGGAACTACTCACTGTGATAAGTACGTGCCACATTAATGACAAACACACTGCGCAGCTTGTCCACCTTCTAACCCTCCCTTTGCATGACACTACATTTTGCAATACACTGAGCAGTTCCTTGTGCCAGCAGGTGCAGCAAGGTGGGCAGGAGAAGGACAAGATACAACAAGCTCCACTGCCCCAGGGCAGATGATTCAGCATCTCCTGAAAAATTCGGCCCATTAAGTAGCTCTGGCCTGCAGAAGGCAGGCACCCATAATCTCGGGTTGTGCTGCAGAGTTTACTCCTGACAGTCTGAACTGATTAAAGCCTCAGTGACGCACGATGCAACAGCAGAGCACGGGGCTGGAGATGTTCCTCCAGGGTTTCCCTGGGGTTCAGTGATGCACGCTGCGGCTGGCTCCGTTGTGACTTAACTACTGTTCCCACAAAGCACGCCCTGAATGGTGCACGCACGATAGCGCTGAAACACAGATCAGAGATTTCTCCAGAGTCCGACTGAAAACAGCTCAGTGCACTCTTCAAGGGAAGGATGGGTAAATTCTCTAACAACGATTTGCATCCCGCGGCGCAGCAGCAGCCTACAGGCTGGAAAAGCAGTTTACCACTTGACAGCATAACTGCGTTTGCACAGGCAGGAAGATCAGGTTATTCCAGGAATCTTCCTAAGCAGCAGTATTTCTACATCTGTGTTTCAGTAAGGCTCTGCCAGTGATTCAGCTCATGACTCCCCAAAGCAATGTCAGTGGACATGTCTCCTGTGGGTAAGGAGGGAGATACAGGCTCTTTACATTGCACTCAAATGGATGCTTAGCACCCAGAGAACGTGGTGTAAGAGGAGAGAAAATGAACTTTCAAGCATCTCTGTAGCTATATTTACAGGCTAGAAGATTAATGTCATGGTGTTACTGTATTATGAGATTTTATGCCTTTATGTAAATCTTCGGCTATTTGGAACTACAAAAATCTTGAACAAGGCAGACACAACCTGATCTGAAAGTTGCAGAGCACTGAGGAAAGCTCCTGGAGATTTCAATAAACTTGAGATTATTTCTATTTCCCTCAGTTTTTCCACTTCAGAAACAAACCCAAGCTAACTAAACAAAAACAAACCAGCACATCGAAAACTCCCAAGTATCTCAGAGTCATAACAGAAACAGAACCATTCTTTTACTTGTAGATATGATAGAGGACTGGGCAAAACCACCGCATCTCGAAACCACTCAAGATGGAACCCTCTGCACGTAACAGGAACAAAAATTGGAACAAGGTGATGAGCCCCAACTTCAGGACAGCAGTTCTGGGAAGTCAAGCACAGCTCCTTTTTCACTGCTCAAAGCTGAAGATGTTTCCTGGCAAAATAATTACACAGGACACCAACACATGACTGCGCTACTCTTCAGCAAGGGGACAGATCCTGTCGGACACCAAGGACCTCAAACCGCTGTCCTTCCCCCCCATAACTGCTGTGCAAATCAAGAAGCAAAGCATTCAGCCCTTCCCGTGGTTGGCCTCAGCCACTTCCTCTCTAAAAACAGATTCCGACAAGTCTACTTTGAAAATAAACCTTTAGAAAAGCCAGCTGATTTTTTTTTTATTATTATTTCACTGCAAGAAGCCTGCAACGGCACCACTGGGTACCACTTTATCCCATAAAGATGTCAGCTTTTTAGTGATTGCAGCTCTAAAGAGAAGGAACAAACAATAGAGCGCTTCCTTATATGTCCACCGGCTCTGTGCTGGTGACAGAGACCATTTCCCCAAATGGGCAAAAAACTGAAGCAGCTCCACTGTGGTTTTCGCCAGAGAACTGCTTTAAAGCACACATCCCACTACGATCCAAATGAAGCAAAAGCTTTCAGCGATACCTACAAGGCTTCCCGGTATTAGCATCAGCATGTTGCACCAGTTACTGAGTTTATAGGGTTATTTTCACAGTACAGTCAGCTTTCCAAGCCTGACTTTGCTAAACTGAATCCACAAAACCTTGACGCCAAAGTGCACTTTGACACTCAAATGTGTCTCAGCAAATGTCGTCTGCTGGTAATTCAGTGGCTCGGTGCAAGTGCAGGGAGGGAGCTCAGGGACCCTAATCCACTCTCCTTTCATTCCTGCATACAGACCACGACCATCGCAGAGACTGAACACGGCCTTTTGCTCCATGTTCCTACAACCAAAAAAGGAGACAGGAGGAACCAAAAGCTAAACACCCTGCTCTCTCTGAGATCAGCTGCCAGACTGGCTGGCTGCAAGGGCAATCAAGCCCATACTGGCCTCAGAAGTAGCACAGAAGACACATGCCCTCTGCCTATCGAACCTGAGCTGGTCCTACAACAGCAGTTCGGACCTAGGTGCAAGATACCCATGCTCCACATCCAGCCCTGCCTCTAAACACACATGCCTGAGGCCCTTTGCAAATCTGTCCTTGAGAAATAAGGAGGAAAGTGAGTCTTAATTTGCTTCTCTGCCACTATTCTGGTTACTTACTCCTAACAACCTCTACTACCAAGAGATAACCCTTAGTTAAATTCTGGTAGCTGGCAGCTTCTCACTGAATTTCCTGCTACAGTTGTCTAAGGCTAAAATGACTGGAAGATGGAGAGATGTGTTCCAGAGCCCTCTACAGCTAAGCATTAGGTGCATTTGGGAATTGCAGCTGCACGTCCTTTTGATTCCCTGTGTCGTTGTGATCACTGCAGAACTTTAATTCCATTACTTTATAATGCATGAAGCAAAAAATAGCTCCAGTGTCTGCCCCTATCTGCAGGTACAAGCTAAAGAAGCCAAGGTGTCAATCTCAAGCCAAAGAAATGAGGGCAACTGATCCCACTGCTTGAGGAGCACCTTGTTCCGCCAAAGTGAAGAGCACTGGCTCCGAGCACAGCCAAGCTGTCTGCTTTCCTGGCCAGACAGATTTTTGGCAGTAGGCGTGCAGTGGTCAAGCCATAAGAAGCAAGAGAAATCAGAACCGTTGCAACAGGAGAAGGAGGTAGAAGTCCTCCAGTTGCTTCGTTAGAAGCTGAGCGGTTTGTGCATCTCCCTGGAGCAAGGCGGCCAGAGCAGCCCCATCAGCAGCGCCTGCTTCAACAATATCCTATTTTGCACTTGGGAGTTATGTAAGAGCGGTCCCAGTCACACGGGCAGAGGGAGGCAAAGAAAGGGCATTATTCACAGCCTGACATGGATGAACCCGGTTTAACACATGCACTTGGAAAACACTGTGCTCTCTGTTCAGTAATATTATTTCACATTCCACTCGTTTTGATAACCTTTTCCTTCTCCATCTACCCGGCTGCCCGACTGAAAAGTCGACTACTGCCTTCTCCTGAGATTAGCCAACACGCATAACTGCAACAGATTTTTTTTCCTTTCAAGCTACCACTGAGCCTCATTCTGCAATAAATAATTTACAAATACATACAATAAAAAGCTCGAGAAAGCTGGAAGGGAAGTCCCTCCGCTTCACTTTAAAGGGAAAGGGCACCAGGGTAGGGATTACTTCCAGAATTTAACTAATGCTATGAGATTTATATACCCCCAATACGCAGCCTTTCCGCCGACCTTAGACAAGGCTATAGAAGGAAGGAGTGTCAGCCCTCGATGTCAAATAGGACACCATATTTCTGTATCCCTTTGATATGGCCTCAGCTTTAAAAAAAAATAAAAATAATCTGGGGCAAGTCCTAATTTTATCTTTGAAAAAAAAGCGTATTCCACAATCACTTTATACAGATAAAGCGGAGATGATCCTCCTCTGTCAGGAACCCCCCCATGTGGTGGTACATCTTGAACAATCCTGTACACACAGTCATCTCTAAAGCGCCTTGGCAAATCCAGAAGGCAACAAAGGATCAAATCTGCACGGTAAATTCACAACTAATAGCCAAGCAAATTACAGGGCCACAGAGGTATTTTTTTTCCCTTTGATACGCAATCACACTTGGGGAAAATATTCTGAGCTTCTTTTTCATTTGCTGTCCTCATTTCTAATAGAATCCTTGATGCAATCTGCTACGCAACCTTTACAATTCTCAGCATACTAGAAACTTATGATCCCATAGATGTAAGAAGAAAGTGTATCTGACAGCTTCCCAGGATTGAATTCACTGAGAATACAATGAAGCAGAACTTCTTGAGGAACAAAAGCTACATTTTACAAGGACTATCTTGAACTAGAGAAGATTCCGTACCTATAATTCAGTTTCCTTTCCTGTCCCTGTAACAAGACATTTGGTGTATTTTAAGCTCCAGCCTTTTTTTTTTCACTTTGCCTTTTTCGTTGCTTATTGGTTTTTTTTAAAAGAAACAAACCTCTTCAAATGTCCTGGCTAGTTCCTACCTATATGAATCGAGCTCAAGGAAGACAAAACTGCCCTTACGTGTTGAAATGTGCTTCTGGCCAACACTACTGCATCTTCTGAGCAGATGTGCAGCACCAAAAAGACACGCAATTTAAACATGTTTTCTCCTTCTCCATTCCTTCCTTAAGTTACAGGTACATCCCTAGACTTGGATATTTAAACTTCAAGCATCCTTTATACATCCAATTTTGTATCAACCCTGAGAAAATATTTCAAGGCGGACAAACAAACAGAAATGCATGTTTAAAACTAAGCATTAAGCTCTGCTCAATGGGGATTGATGTATAAAAGCCCCAAATGACTTTGCAACCAGAGAGCGACTGAGAAATAAACATGAAAGCCATGTGCCATCTGTGAGAAGCAGGGATTCCAAGATTCTGCAGAACATGAAAAGCTGTCGTGTTGTAAACCTTGGACCAGGAACAACAATCCTGGTACAAATGACATGGGGACATCTTCAAAGCGTTGTTCAAAAGGCAGGAAGTTTAGTTCTACCTGGATCACAGAGTGACCACAACATGGGGTAGCTGCAGGGAGCCCTCAGGGAGCCTTCACGAGCTTGACTGTCAGAACCTGGGGTGTTCATTAAAACTGAGTTTGCATAAGCTCATTAGAGCCATGTCAGCAGCTTAAACTCTGATATCACCTTTGCTGAAGAAAACTGACTGCATCTACTTAGATATTTTATGCAATTATAGGTCTCTGCAGAAATCTCCTTATTCTTAATTAACCTATGGACTGACTTAGGTGAGGCGTTAAGCCTCAGAGGGTTTATCCTACCAGCAGGATTGAGGAACTAAACCCATGACATCCACGTTTACACACAGTCAGTCTCTCCACCCTCCGGCTTACCTTTTCAACATCTGCTTTTGTAACGTTGATGTCAGCATCCATTTTCTCAAAATACTGCTGTGCTCGATCAGCTTCTTTGCAGTCACGTTCAAATCGCCTTTTACTCTGAAAAGGTGAACCAGAAGCCTTCGTGATGGGAAAAACATGATACCAAAATCTACCTAAGATCAATACCTGCCTCTAAACTGCTCTGCTGTAACAACAGGTAGATTTTAAGACTTGCTTGTTTACACTGGAATACATATCCATATTAAAGAACTTGAAATAATAAAGCTACCAGAAACATATTTTTTAATTCTATTCTTCAGGCTGCTTGATTCTACCAGCATCACTGTTTTTTTTCAATATTTCTCCCTATTAGCATCTCTTCTGCTCTTGTAAACCGAATGATTCTTAACTCGCTCATTTTCATAATGCACAACAAGGGAGTTACTAAGATTCATTCATTGGCAAGTAGGACTTTTGGTTACTAATGTCCCCTTTCTTTATTATCCTCTCCTCTACTTAGTCTCGCTTTTCATCACACGAATGACAGGTCCAACGTGCTGACTTTAGAGAAACAGCTCCTTGCTTGAGAGATGGTCCCATTCCATTTATTCACGCAGTATGAAGCTGTTCAGCTTACAGCAGAATAATTGAACAGGACCCTCGGGGACTCTGCATTTCCAGCAATGCTTAACACACTTCACAAGTCATATCAAATGCTACTCACGACAGACACAGATCCCACAGAATGCAAAATGTACTATTAAACTAGTCTTTTTCGTGTCTACCAGTGTATTTAAGACAGCGGAATTCTACAAATCCCATTTCTACAGCTTTTACCCATACATTCTTTTTTCCAAATAGAATGTTTGGAACCACCTCTATGAAAACAGTATAAAAATGACAGAAATACCACATTGGAAGAAGCTTCCACTTACTGCTTCGAGTTGTTTCCAGCAAGTTTCGATATGTTGTTGTGCCTTTCTGCCATCGTGGAAGTGCTGTTTAGAAGAAGAAAAGCGAAAAAGAAAACATTTTGAACAACAAAAGAACAGTCATTTATACTCAAGGAGTTCCAGAAAAAACCCCAGATATTATTCTGACAGCTGTGTTCTGCAGCACTGGTAAATTGAGCAGGTGTATGATGACTGTCTAATGTCTCAGCAGGCTGCAGATGTATATTTGCATCAATTATAGTGGTTAGTTAGACTAAGGCTAATTAATCCCTTTAGCAATTCTACCTTGTATTGTTCACAGTATCTCATAATTATTGGTTTCCTATACCACGAGATCTGAAGCACTTTTATCTGAAGAGGATTTCTTTGGTGACTGACTGAACACTGGCTCTAAATTGAAATTTCTCTCGACATAGAATTCACCAAGACGCCCTTGATTGGCACATTCTGACAACTGATGTTTGTCCTGATTTTCATTCCGGCTCAACATAAAACCCTCTTCTTCCTAGTCACTGGCTGTGCGTGGGAGGCCACCTGTTCATTGATCTCGAGAGCTATTCAAAATCTTTGGGTCCCTCCTGAAACTCCCCTCTCCCCCACATTGGGTGTGTGCACACATGAAGGTGCTACAGAAGTGTTTGTATACAGGGGCCGAAGGATGACCTTGGAATCAAAAGCCTATCAGATAACAGGACTACCCCTGAGCTCGTATTTTTCAACCACTTCGTAGTTAATCCATAACGTAATTTTCATCTTGCACAAGCCATCCCTGGTATTTCCAAATTTGCTTTCTCTTCTGGAGATTTCAGTGCGATATCGCCTTGTTTTACTTCAACCATTTGCTAAATATATTTATGATCCCCAATTCTCATTGTGTTATCCCATATATATCCTTGTTACAAGAGCTAAGGCAACACATGACAATAGACGCAGTATATGTATTGAGAGCTATTCTGGTTTTGCAAATCTCTTGCCCTTAAAGGATGATTTCTGCCTTCCAAAAATGCAGGTTTTATATAAAGCAACTAAGTAAGACCTTTCAACTGTATTTCTTCATTTGACGGCTAAGAAAATCGAGACAGTACAGTTAAGTGATCTGTTCAAAGTCATACAGGAAGCCTCCAGTTTCCTCAAACCCTGAACTATCTTCAACTTCCGCAAACTCATTTCCTTTACTTGACAATCTTCTTGAACAGCAAAGGTCTTTTAGCTTCCTCCCATTCCTCCCCCCTAAATAAATTATCAAAAGTAACTCTAAGACCAACTCTTCCTTGATAAGGTTTCAAGATACAAGTTCTAATTTCAAGCGAAACACTTTTAATCACATGAGATAATTGCTTATTCTACACCTGATGATTCAGCAAATAGGAAGATGACAAATGATTTAGCAAATGAGATGGAAAACTACCGTTCTTCATTAGTCACACAGATTTCAGCAGCACACAGGGATAAACTTAGAGCAGTTAAGATAATATAGAATGCTACTTCCCCCCTACACAAACTGTATGCCCAAACTAATGCACCCTAATCAGGCTTTCCATTTAAAAAACCCAGATTATGAGCAAGATACTGAACCAATGAATCACACTTCAAGTGTGCCAGTAAGACATTTGCAGCAGTGGTGTTGGCTGTTCAAAGCTTTTTTTTCCTCTGTGTTAAAGCACAAGGCAGTTGGGATGTCGTGGCGTGCTCTGAATAATCCGTAGCTGGTCATGTTTTGACTGGACGCCTCCATCCATTCTCCAGTCACGGGATAAAACCAAATAATCTAGGTTTTAGCTGATCTCACGAGAGGCGTTGAGAGATTTTCAGCGCAGTATTAAGTTGCTTATATGAAGACTGTGGATTCGATCAATTTTAAACAGCATTCATTATATTCTAAGCAGTCACAGCTCAAGGGATCCTCAGCTATAGTAAATGAAGAAGTGTTTTAGAAAGTGCAGGAAATCCACTTCCAGGCACACTGTGTGTGCAAGTTTCTCCTCTTTAAATCAAGCAGTCTTTATTGGGGTGCTCTCCTCACCACCACGCTGTGTCTGCAACAGCTGGGGAGAAACCCTGGCTGCTGCTCAATCAAAAACAAAACTCTCATTGACTTTTGTTTGGCTCCAATTTCGCCCATGTTGATCAAAACACGAGGAGCAGCAAGTGAGCTACCTCCAGTACGGCACCTGGTGCTGCCAACACCGTTACAATATGGAGCAGCAGAAGGATATATTTGCAAAACTTTCTCGGTAAGCAAAAGGGTTTACAGAGCCACACAGCTCACAGCAGACACCAAAAAGCTTGTTAGAAAATGTCTCATTTTCTTTCTGACCTTTTAAGAGGTGCAGCAGCAAGATGAAGGACGATACAGTCTAATAATCTAGCTAAGGAATTCCTGGGCAGTTTAAAATGAAAAAAATTGCCAGAAACATGCAGACGACCAGTATGACAACAGGGCTGCTGGTGCTGTACTAAACACTGACTATGGGAAACCTTTTTAAAAAGACTAACAAGACAGGTTCCTTATCACAGGGAAGTAAAACGGCAATCGATTACATAGTTAAACTCAAGACTTGCACATTTACAGTCTGTTATATCAGGAACAGTCAAAAAAATAATCTTAGTTAATTTATATGCAAAGCATACGGTTTGTTTGACAACATCCTGCTCAAGAATTTTCAAAAAAGACATATATGACAAGGGTGCTTCATTCAGTTTTCAAACTAGATAATACACCACACTGAAAACCAGTTACCTTTCACTTCTGTAACTGGCACTCTCAGCTCAAACTGACAGTCCATACGCGGTCCTAGCAACGTAGCATTTCCTCCTCCAACTCAAACTCTATCTCCCTTTTCCCTACAAGCGATTCCTAAAATAATGGTCAGCGATTCAACCAAACCAGAGACGGAAATTAGAGAACGTTATGTTTTTTTCCTCAATTTTCTCAGCTCAAATTGCAAAGAGCCCTGTCAAATGTTTTGCTTCTCCTGGCTGCAAGGACAGGAAACAGTCTCCTCAGAAGAAATCTTTGTTTCCAAGAATAGCAATGTGCTCTTGAGGTCTTATCGCTCCCATTTGTAATAAGAGTAGCATAAGACAGTCCTGTGAAGGTTGACGTGAAACACATGACTATCTTCACACACGTTCACCAGTGCTGCTGCTTAATATTGTGGCATAACCCTCTTCTCCTTTGCAACCTTCCATGTGAACGTTACTCTTAACATGTACCTATCAACTAGGTCAAACCTGAAACAGGTTATACTAATACCTGTTCAAGGTTGATGTTCATTTGACTTGAATTGTCTCCCCCTGAAGTGGTGGATTCCAAAGGAAATTCAGTAACAGAACACTAAGACCAAAGCTTCTCAGGCTTCAGACAAAGGCCAGATCAGCTACACAAGACAACCAGAACTAGCTGCTCCTGCCTCCTGGGAGACTTGACAGCAGAGTGACGGTGACTAGCACAAACCTTAAAGAGTGTGGCAGGAATATTTATGGTAACCTGCTGTTTCATGCTACATATAACAGAGTGAGTCCTTATACTGGGGATCATAACTGGGAATCAAGTAACTTCTCAGACACAAAGACAACTGTGACACTGGGTTTCCTTCTCAGCAGAGCAGCACCTGCAGCTTAGCAGGACAACTCCATGGCAGCAAAGCTACAGGGATCCTGAAGAGCGCTCTGCCACACCGGCCGCCTCTTCGAGCAGTCCTGCTGAACCATCTGGCTTCACGGCAGCAGGCCAAAAGGTTCTGGATTGAACGAACACAAACATAGAAATGACAGGTTGGTTGGAGATCATGGACCCCACTCTCAAATCTATCTATGGTCGCTTATCCTGTCCTTAAAAGCCCAGTTGTGCCCAAGTGCCCTATGAGAACAAACCTGAGAGCTTTTCAAAGGGAGATCCAACATTACTACTAAAAAGTAAGTTATGAAGCAAAGTTGTGGGGTTTAATCCTTGAGGGAGAATAAAGGAACCTGCTCCTCTGGCTTCCACCTCTTTTAGTTCCCAGTCTTGGCACAAAGCTTCTCTCCTACTGATCCACAACCAGGAGATGCCATCAACAGAATGTCTCCTCCCTCTATAGAAATCATCCATGACAGTCCCGTACGACTCTTGCAGCGATAAGAAAACTACATGTACAAATTAATGCCTCAACAGGCAAAGAAATACTTACTGCTTAAAATAGCTGCAACCTTTTAGATGTCTCCATATAGCCTTAATGTGTGCGCACCCACACGAGTACTAAGACCTCCATCAGATACACAGAATATTAAATGTTAACTCTAAATGACAGCTAAACGTGCCCACATGCATCAGACGTAGCTCAGGTTTGCACAAAGAGCATCCACACATGGCTATGGGTGAGTTCTCCTAATACGGCTTTTTCATCGCTCTCTCCTTTCAGCACTATCTCTGCGGCTGTCTGGACAGAGCACAAAGGGAAAAACACACACACGACCGATCCTCAACCTCTCCAGCCCTCAGGCGCTTCACAATCACGTATCGAGCAGGAACTGTTACTGTCCATAGAAGGCATCTCTAATCTAATCCCTCTAACAAGCTGGTGCTCTGTAGCACAATACTCAGGCTAATTCACAGAAAATGTAGCTACATTTGTTTGTAACCGTATTTTGTTTCCCAATCAGAATCCTTCGTGTAGTAAATGGGAGCCAATTTAATTCTCGGAGTATTTTATTTCATAGTTCAATGTACCCATTCAAAACTGAGAAGAGCAGGATATTAAGCCCAGCAGTCTCAACTTGAACCCTGCTAAATCCAAAGTCCACATTGTACCTTCCAGCTGAATGAAATATTATTATTAGTTTCCCACATAAAAATGTTGTGGAAACTTGCTTTTCCTTTTTTCTGTTTCCAGAATAATCCTTCACAGCACACTTAGATGATACGTACAAATATTTAAACAGAGTTTCATTACATTTGTGCCATAATTTGGGGAAACCCAGCAAACACTCAACAAAAATATACAGAATTTATTAGGGTCTTTCTGCAACAAAGTCTTCAGTAATTGCCCAGCGTTTTCTTTCTGTTCATAAATCACTCCTGCAAAGCTTCTACCTGGCAACATAACATATCATTGTTTAATTTTTATACCCTTATACTTAGATTAAAACTAAATACGCTAACTCCATTCGTGGGGCACTAAGCTGGAAGTGGGTTTGTCACGGAACAAGAGCTGGAGAAAGCTCAGTTTGAAGCTCGTCAGCCTGAAGTGTGATACTTGGCAAGTCACGTCCTTTCACTGTCTCTCTTTTCTTCTTCCTACTACCCACTCCGCCACTGGATTTTTGCTTCTGGAAGGCAGCATAAAGCACAGCTGTGCTCCAAACACACGGAGACCTTGAGGCACGTATAAAACACAACATGGAAAATCCATTGTGTGCTTGACAGGGCCGTATCCTGCCATCCTGTCTCACGCTTGCACAGCGCGTAACGCCGTGAGAAATCCTGTTGAAAACCACGGGGCTATTTGCAGAACAGGGCACTATTCAGAATGAATGAACGAGGCCGAATTCCTCCAATTATTTACTTTTCATCAACACTTGAGAGTCTACAAGAAACAGAAAGTTCTCCGACATGTGCGTCCCCTGGATGAATGCACACAGGGAGGGCACACACGCTCCACCATGAAGAACCAGACGGGTTTTGCCTTCTCGGTATCCATAAGGATACATTCATTCCCCATTCCCCTTCTATCCCGACACAAAATGGAATGCATTGACAGCAGGTAAGTTCTCTCCCAGCCACAGAATCCCAGTGCTGCACCAGTTCAGTCTGCAGCAAAGCTCTTGGTGTGTACTGGACTTTCATGCTTGATTGTATGGAGCCAGCCTACCCCCGGGGGGAGGTGGAGGCAGCGGTGAAAGCAGCAGAAGTAATAAGAGGGATAGTTCATGACTCCTAAAGACATTTTTAGCAAAGCTGACATGAGCAACGGCTACACAGAGCAGCTGCTGCCAGAGGAGACCGTGAGTCAGACCTGGTTCGTGACCGCAGATCTAAATCACAATTGTCCCAGGAATTAATTCTTGAATTTCTATGCAGACAAACAGGAGTATCGAGGTTTTTCCTCAGCCATAGTGAAGATCCAAACCAAGCAATCTGCTGTGAAGCTTTCAGGAAAACAAACAAACAAACAAACAAAAAACCAGGAAATTCTCCATGCTTGGGCCGCGCTGACTACGTTTGCTCAGAAATCCTCTTACGTGTCACCCAAGTGAACTCAATGCCTAGATTTTTATTCTTTTTAAATAGAACAAAGCATGCTGAGTAACCTGGCAGGCACAGCAATGTGGAGAAGCAGGTTTCCTCACCGAAAGCGATCAAAATGCTGGTCATCTTTCTCATACGGAGAATAACCAGTCTGCTTAGGAGCTACTATCGCAACCAACAACAGCGGCCATGGGTGAGAGTAGCAAAACCTGAGTATCTGTTAATACTTCCAAAGTCCAAACACCCCTCTTGACATTATTGGGGTCATCTCCTTTTCTTTTGTCACAGACAAGCAAGATTAAGACCAACTTTTATAACACTACAGGGTTCCCAGCTCAAACTTGACACCGTCCACAGCTACTCCAGATTATGGTTTTGGTGAAACTGGGGTGGCACGAAGAACGACCAGAGGAGCAGGTCCTTTCTCTGAACCACTCAGAGGTGATCCCCAGCTCATGTGTGTGGCGTGATGCAGGACTTGATACAGTAAAGGGGAATTCAGTCACATGCATCTGGCCTCAATAACCTCAAGAGGAAGGTGGATGGGGCATGACCTTCACATGTAGCATAGAACTGACATTTCAGCTTTGAAGCAACAAGAGCCTGCCTGATGATGAGAATTATTCACATGGGAGCACGGACACACTAACATCAAGAGAATACAAGGAGAAGCTGAAGTGAGGAACTATTTTATGAAGAGTTTCACTTCACTAGACAGCTAGAAGAACTGAAACAGCATGAGGAGTTCTCCTGAACACACAGTGTGTGACAAGCAGGCGGGGTGTACACCTAATTTCAGTGACTCTGAGGGCAAATAATATACCTGTATGGTGGTAACATCAACAAGGGCTATCCTGTGGAAGAGGAGTGTGTAATACAATGAAGTTTATTGCATTTATTGACCTTGGATGCTAAAGATACTCAAGTTTCACAAAGTGTCTTTGCTCAAGTTCATCTTTCACACATTTATACTTAGACTCCTCTGTGTATCATTTCCAACTCCCAGGTGGGAGCTCTCAACAAAAAGAGCAAGGGTGCTTATCTATTTCAGTCATACTAAAATCAATGGAAATTTGCACCATTTTAAAGGTATTTAGACAAGTGAATGGCTTAATTCAAATTATATAAGACTTTGTGGACAAGAATGTCAGTCTCCCAATTCCTACGTGTGGCCCGAGTCCCGGAAGTGATCATCTCTTCTTAAATCTTACAGCAACTCGGTGGCCTTGGGAGTACTAGGATAATGGTTGGATGTCATGATCTTTTTCAACCCAGATCCATAAATTTGTAGCATAACAGCTGATAACGTATCTAGTAGCAAGCCTAAGAACTCTGCCAGCAACATTTCTGGAATACCAAGCGATTCATCAATTCCTATCATAAAAGGTTTTGCCAAAGAATCAGCCCTCTGTGATATTTACACAACAAGCACCTTCCCCGCCTGCAGATCCCGGCATGATTGATGCATTTGTATTTTACGGTATGAAGTAAGAGGCGATGTATGAAAAACACCTGAAGGCAGAAGCAGTTTCCTTTTCAACGCCATTTGCTCATAAATCAGAAGTCTACCGGAATCAGACAAGGACTCATAATTCATACTGCTTATGTTCATGTTACAGGAACACAACAATCAACCATGACTGACAAGTGTTCTCTTCAAGACCAAGGTAAATACGCTGTCAGTGGGTTTTTTTTCTGTTGTCACTAGGAAAATATGGTAATTTCCAGGACTTGGGTGCTGCACGGCACGTTGGCACATGCTTAGTGTTTAGTGGGACTATCACATCTCAACTACATGCCTTTCAGAGCTGGTGACATCCAAATTAATCAGCTTTGAACATTTACTGTAGCAGGCACACGGGTTCCTAAACTACTACCTAAAATAAAACTAACATAAATAACCACCAATAATAAGAAAACTAACACAAAGCTCCTAATTCTACCAGCCTTAGAAGGCTAATAGGTTGAAAACCAGATTCCCCACCACCGCAAAAGTAAGACAGAGTCCATATTTCTCCTTTGAATAATTTTTTAGAATGTTCTGTTGACCAGATCTGGCTGCAAAGCAGGAATATGTGAACCAAGATTATGTTATTTCTTTCAATCGGTCTCAGCAATACAGTTTCTCAGGTTATTTCAGGCTTTACACAGTGCTGCCTGGACTCTTCCCTAAGCAAGCTTTTGGCTAACGGAGCCTCAAGCACAGATGGGTCTCTGACCTTATTTAGCAGGGATTCTCCTGAAGGCATCGCTGTCTGATTTTATAACATTTGATTCAAATGGTTCAGTGACTTGGCCAGGGCACATAACCCACTTTTATCATGCTTGCTTCATTAGTAAAGCTCATTTTTTCCTAACTACAAATCAATTTTACTTAACGTTGAACTCCCTCACCGCTAATTATCTGTCCTAAACAGCAATTAATTGCGAATAATAAAAAATGATCAATTACCGATTTCCTCTCTTGTTTCAGCTCCTGCACATAGCGTGTTAACTCTCCAGTGATAAGAGAGGTCATGTTCTCTGATATGACCTCGTGCTGTCCGGCATAGTCATTCATTTCATTTAAAGTAGCTAGGAAGGCTCTAGTTGATGTGTACCTGTAGAGGACAAAAAGGCATTTTGCTTTTAGTCCCTTGCTTTTCAGAAAGAACAAACGCAAAGGGAGGCTGGATCCTTCTTAAGCATTAAGTGAGACTGGATATGGATTACCACAGATTCACTTGAAGGACTTGCTCAAAAGGGAGCCTATCCCCCACGCTGACAGTTGTCTGATAAATTTATCTCGATTTAGACAGTTTGACATTGGCTCTTAAAATATCACAGTTTTCAAGCGTCATGTTTTTATCAGCACAGCTTTGGGACTTCACTAGTCTAATCGCTATTCACCCAACATTTTTAGCTAATCTTTCAAGTCCTCCAATTCAGTGCACAGAGCCACCACTTCACCCTACCTGGCAAAATCCTGTCTAAGCAACCACATCTTTGGCTAGCACAGTGACGAAAAAAAACCCCACACCAAAATTTCATCGTGTAAATTGGATTTAAATCAGCTATACTTCATTTCCAAAAACGTCATGAGTTTATTAGCCAGGTGTTGATTTTCAAGCCGTATTTTTCTAGTACCTTCTATCACAAGGTTGATGTTTCCCGTGAAAAGCATTTTGTGTTTTTACAAGGAAGAAACAAACATCTGTGCACACTATTTCAAAACAGCAGATTATGTCACTGGCGTATTCAGGACAGAGCCAACAGAGCTGCATTTAAAAACCCCAGCTGGCTGTGCTGGTCAGCTGGAAAACAGCAGCTTTGAAGCACTGCACTTGGACATACCAGAAAAAACTATTTGTATGAAATGGTAGCAGTTTGCACTGATAACATTGCCTAAAGGTGAAAAAGCAAAGCAAAGGGGGAGAGATTTAGAGGAAATAGAGGGGAGGAGTACGAGTAGGAAAGAAAAAAGCATCAGAGGAAAAAAAATCTGAAAAAAAAAGAAACTAAAAAAAAAAAGAGAGACTCAAAATATAGTGCAGTCCAAGCAGCCACATCCACAGGCAAGCTGTGATGCTTCAAGAGAAATCCCAGTTGCAAAAGACAGGGGACCAAAGCCACAGAACTAGAGGCTGACAAGAAGCCTGAAAACAGTTCATTTTCAGAGAGGTTGTCTCAAAGCAGTGTCTGAGGCACCCAAAGGTCGCATGACAAATCCCCAGACGTTGTTTAGAGACATGAGGAAGCCATACTGAGGTGAATACTAGATTTAAAAAGGGCAAAGGATACATGACATCTTCTGTGCCACATTACATGAATCACTGAACTCCAATATCCTTTTCCAGCATCGAAAGATGTGTCAAAAATGGTTGTAGTAAACTCAAAATACCCATTTATGGTATAGCTACCCAAAGGCAGATTTACTCCTAATCCCACGTACAGACCAAAGCAGCTGATGTGCTGGTAGCATAAGCTTCCTTGTGTAAATACCAATATCTCGGGAAACAATGGCATAAATAATGGACTCCCAAACAACGGTACTAAAAATAAATTAGAAAGAAAATGCAATAGCTGTTATCTCTGTTAATATGAGCCACTGGAATAGCTGTATACAGTAGCTTAGGGGTCTGACCCAAAAATCGAGATGAATATAATCATACAGTTGGATTTGTATCCAAACTCATTTGAAACGTTTCAGATTTCAAGGTCAAGGGTTTGACTCTGCTGCTGGGCTCTCCAGAGGCAGCGCAGCCTCTCGCAATACAGCGATGCCTTTGCTCAGAGCCGATGCATTTCAAAACACTGACATTGAGAAACTTCAGAGAGCTCCAAGGAAAAAGGTTCTTGCTCTGGCTCACAGCCTGCCTGTTGGAAAGCTCCTCCTCTAGAAAGTTCTCTGTAAATAATATCCTTTCTCTCATGCAGGGCAGGAATATTAATGACATGTGGTGTATCATTGTCGGTATCCATGTCCACAGTGTCACTCAGCGAGGGAGCTGGGCTTTGACGCTGCAGTCTCTATCTGCGAGCGCTGCTTCAGACCCTTGCCTCCAGGGAGATACAGCCTGGGTACGGGAATCAACAGCAGGCAGCTGAAACCATGCAATGTCCTTCAACAGCAGCAAGTCAGGTGTCGATTCACCCATCCATCACACGATCCTGAGAGTTCAATCTCCATCTTTCACCTAGCTCTTCAAGAACCACTGGTTTCTCTGTGGTGTTGTAACATAATCCCTTTAGTAAGGTACTAATCTGTGTTGTCAGTCCACTGGAGTAATTTAATACTCAGCCAGACTGGTTAAATTTCATGCTAAAATTAACAACTGTTCCTGGTCCTGCTGGAAATAGTTAAGGGTTGGGTCACTCACTGCAAAGAGCCAGGATCATACAGTCTGGCTTCAAGTTTAAGGTACATGAAAGAAGTAAAACAAAGAACGCCAAACCAGGCACCCAGAAACCATAACAGATAAAGCGAATTCAAGAGTTACAGATCAAATCTGAACTTTGAAAATCCACTTACTATATACTGTATAAGCCTGTCTCTGCATCTGCGATTTCTATACTCCTGATCTGAAAAATCTTTGGTTTTCAAGCCAAATTCAAACTTGTTCCCTTCCTCCATCAATGTATGCTCACCCACCAGTGGATCATGAACGTACCTGTATTCTTCTTCTTCTTTGGAGTTCTTTTTGGGTTGGTATTTCTTAGAAAGATTCATAAAATTAAAAATAGATATATATAAAATTACATTTAAAATCTCCTTTAACTGGATAATCTTTCCAGGCGCACAGATTCCCTGGTGCTTCAGGTTTTATTTGTAACGACCAGGCACCTTTTCAGAACGATGACTGCAATTTGGCTTTGATTGCATTGTAGTAGCACTCAAAGAACAGGCCACAGAGTGCTTCAGTCTCTATGACTGTGATAAATTAGCAGATTTGGAACCCAAGAAGTTCATAAATTAATGTCACAAAGTTAATACACGTGAGTTCTGCACAGGTCTCCTTCACCTGATCTAAAGGAGAGACACACCTTTTCACAGTGAAACCCCTTGATCCTTAGATACAGACACATGCTTTACAAACAGCACCCAGTAGAAGGTGCTGCTCCATACCCAAAGGTCAGCCAGCCCAGTACGGTGCGATTCACTGCAGCACATGACGCTCATGGCCAAGTAAAATCACACGGTGCTTCCAAAGGGAAGAAAAAAAATCTTCCTAAAGCTGTGGAAAGCTGTACTGAGGTGGCGGAAGGGGGATCATTTTATGATTATCAACTGATGCTGGAAGAAATGTGAAATGTGATTATGCCAATTAGCACAGATGATTGCATCTCATTACCACACATCCAACTAACGATTTCATTTAAAAATATCAATACGCTCGTCAAGTGATCGTATCTTAAATAAGAGATCTGAAGAGAACTGTTAGCACATTGGACGGTTATTCCACAGCTTTCCCTGTCCTGCAAGCACATCGAGGGTAAAACCCACTCCCCGTTGCATGCTGGTTTTACTGCTAACTGGGAGACAGCAGGGCCTCTTGTCTCACATTTCTTCCTCCTTTTGTTCTCCTTAAGGAATTAAGGAGCATCTGCTCAAACCAAGTAGTAGCCAGAAACCTGGCAGATTTGCACAGACAAACATGTGTTTCTCCAAATTTAAGTATCCCCGCTGGAAGGGATCCAAATGAGCATCTCCTTTCCAGTCTCTGCCTTCTCTGAAAAGGGCACGCTCTGAAACAATGAACTTTTCTCTAGTTCTGCACACAGCAGCTTCAATCACAGCAAACCAGCATGGGAAGAGTTCTGTAAACTGCTCTGCATGACAACGGTGAGTCTTGCAGAACTCCTCGTGTGCCACGGGAACACCTCCCTCCAGACACCTGCTTTGAGAGGGAAGGAAAAGCCTATGTATTTGAGATCTTGGATATTTTCTTTCCCCCTTTTTTAAAAATCAAAAACATATGTAGGGTTTTAACCAGGATACACACAAACAAACCCAGAAGTGAGATTGAATCCAGAAGTATTTGAAGTGCAGCGCGTGATCATGCAGAGTCCTGACCAGAACACCAGCAGTTCCCAGGTTTGAGCTCATGAGGCAATGACACCTTCAGAGCTAAAAGTGATTAAAGAGGGAACTAACATAAGAACAAAGACCAGCAGAAAAAGAGCGATTCTGGAAAGCTTCTGTGCTAGCCTGTGCATGTGCTTCTGACTCATGTATCTATTTGCCTCTCACTCTGCATCATTTTTTCTGCCTTTCCAGCTCATTTCTCTGCTCCCTTATTTCCACTCCTTCGACATCTGGCTTTTTCTCTAACATTTATCGTTCATCAGAGGTTCCCAAATCTCAGATCATGCTGCTATCTCAAGCAAGCATTTTTTTTCAATACGTCTTCCTCAAGGCAATCTACCCATCATCACATGAGGGAAGGCTTTGATACACTCTGTGATGCTCAGAGTGTGCACGGTAAGGTAAGATGTGAGGGAAGGAGGACAATGCAACACCTCTTCGGCACCCTAAGCACAGCACCCAGCATGTCACATCCAATGGAAGTTCAAAATGCGGGAACAAGTGAGCACTACCACAGTTTCTACATCCCTTCCTTCCCAGCCTAGCTTAATGACTCAACAATTATAATGTAAAAACAATTAGGAAAACAATCATGTCAAATCTGAACTGGGCTCTTCACCCCGGGGTTACTGGACTGGAACAGCCCAGGCACCACGTGCGAAGTCTGTGACACTGGGGAGCTTCTTCCACTGCTGTAACCAGATAAATTTGATTAATCTGCTGTAATCAGATAAATTCTGCAAGTACGTAGATCTAACAACACTTAAAACAACGTATTACACATATACCTGCAGAATTATCAAAGGCAAAGGAAATAAACATTTTTAAATAGAAGCCAAATAAACTTCAGCAGATGACTAGGCTGAAATTTGTCATCCTCTGAAATTCATCAAGTCTAGTGTGCAATTCCTCATCAGACAGACCTGCTCATAAAGATACTCTGCTGGAGTTTCCAAAGCCAGTCATATTCTCTCTCTCTCTTCCAGCTCATTTTCCTTTTGTAATTCAATCTCTTCTCATCTCATAGGATGTGAGCAATTTGTTCCTGCACAAGTCATCTTCTATTTCCTGCTTGTCTATAGCAGCAACCCTGGGGAATCCTTGTGGCATTCCCCTGAGAAAGCACTTAACCATAAAGGCAGGGGTTTATCAACTACCAGCTCCTCGTAAATAACAGGCCATTGTGCATCTCAAATCCACTTTAAGACAAGCATCACAAATTCTAGTGAGTTGTTTTTCGGGTGTTTTTCTTTTTTAATAGACATTGTAATTTAGATAAAGACTGATCAACTAGAACCTCAGATCTCAATCTCTATAAATACTGAGAAGATGGAAGGAATTTTAATATGTAGTCATGTAAAAAAAAAGGATGTCTGGATTTACTGGAGGGTTTAGGAAGGATTAGTTCTGCAGTCCCCTCCTCAGTTAGCTCCACCACCTCCAGTTTATCACNCAGTCCCCTCCTCAGTTAGCTCCACCACCGCCAGTTTATCACACTTGAAACTAGTGATAGCCAACAATATTGCACAACAGCCTTTTGGCAGCAGCAGGGCTGTCTGTGTTGTACTTCCTTCTAACCCTTGTTCACCTCTCATTTTTTCCTCCCGGGAAGAGCAGGGTGAGAGCTACTCGTTGTGAGAGGGTTCTTTGTACCCCTTCCTCACTTACACCAGATCCGACCTCAAGGAATGTGTTTTCTGGGGCTGGTTCACATACATTT
>WEIS01034297.1:0-11951 GCA_013389965.1 Todus mexicanus | reverse complement strand
GCACGAGAAGGACGTGGATCTGTTGAAGCGGTTCCAAGTGGAGGGCTACAAAGACAATCAGAGGGCTGAAATATCTTGAGAAGGCTCTGGGAAGCCTTGTGGCCTATCAGTATCTGTAGGGGGACTACAAGGAAGTCGGGGAGGACTTTTTACAAGGGTTTGTAGTTATAGGATGAGGAATAACGGCTTCAAACTGGAAGCGGAGTGATTTAGAATAGAAATTGGGAAGAACTTGTCCACTATGAGGGTGGTGAGACACTGGAGCAGGTTGCCCAGTGAAGTTATGGGTGCTCCATCACTGGATGTGTTCAAATCCAGTTTGGATGGGGCTTTGAGCAACCTGGTCTAGTTGAGCATATCCCTCCCCATGGCCGGGGACTTGGACTGAGATGATCTTTAAGGTCCCTTCCAACCCAAACCATTCTGTAATTCTGTGATTCTTAAACTCTGTCAGATGCTCTAACACAGCAAAACGAGGAAAGTCCTCTGTATTTTAACAGCAAGGTATTTAAAAACAAGGCTCCTGTGTCATCAGTAGTTACAAATACAAAGACACAGCTACACCTGGTAGGACTCAGTTCCACGCTTAAAAGTTCTTCATCTGCTAACTCAGCACCTTCCCCACCCGGAGTGCAGCTGGATGTTAGGTTCATGACTTCTGCAGTTTTACTGCCCACATGTATCTGAAATTACAAGACAAACTGAAAACAGGAAATTGCAATTAAAGGTAAAAAAACTTTTCTCCTGTGAGGGTGCTAGGGGTTCGCTTGTGTATGTAACCACCAACCTCAACCGTGCTGCGATTCTGGGACTCCCCATTCCCTGCTCTATTGAAGACTTACAGAATAATTTAAAAAGAAGCCTTCCGATGGCCTTTGCTCCAAGAACACAACCTGTGCCAACATGCAGCGGTAAAAAGGCAGTCTCACAAATCTTCTAAAACAATTATTTGCTTCAAAAACTCTGCCTCTCAACTGTTGGCTGAGGCATGCTCTGTCACTGACGTCTATCTTCGGCAACATTAGCCGTAACAGAAGTTACCCAGCAAACCCACACAGTGTGCCTACAGCACAGGCCCTTCACTTGTCTTCTACATTTAATTGGAATTTAGTAATTAGTTTCCACGTGGCCTGACAACACATACAGACCTTGAAATCTGTTTCTCTGTTGGCATACAGCCAAACACAAACACGTAGAAGTGCTTTTTAAAATACAGCAGTAAGTTCGCTCTTTGAATTTGAAATACAGCGTCTTCCGAGGTATTTTTAGGTGGTACAAAGATGTGAAAAACAAGCGAACAAAAACCAAATGTACGCAAATTTTAAAATCCTTGGCTTAGGAACACTGTGTAAATCTTGCAATGCTAAAATTATGTATCTAAAATTTTACCACCAGAACAGACACGTGCGAACGTAGCTGTTAGCCAAAGAAAATCCTTTAGGCATCAGTTTATAGCCACGTACGTAAGATAGCCGTGCTTGCTGTAACTACAAGTTGCTTTGATTCATTCGAAGCCCAAGCAAGTGTACGCGGCAAGCTCAGCAAACACTAAGGAGGTCCCCAAACCAAATGCTGCAACAAATTTAAGTTAGTATCTCATGTTATGATGATGGCCACAGCACACGTGCCTCTGGGCAACACTGGGACAGCAACGTAAACTGGCCAAGAGCGGGGCCTGGGTGGAGTCGTTCAAGCACAAGTGGTCACCTCCACGCCAGGAGCAGCTTGTCTCGGGTGAGTCAGCTTTCATGAACGGTCTTGTTTTGTCTCCAGAAGGCATGGAGGAGTTTTGCTGGTCTGGCCAATTCTTTGCGAAAGGACTGGCCAATTTTCCCATCGGTGCTACTCTTAATTTGAGTACATCGTGAGTATCCTGTGTGTAAATAGTGAACCACGTAAAGCCTAATTAAAACACTGACTTGAAGGAGACTAATTGTCAAGAAAATCAGCCAGCCAGTATTTTAACCCGTTTATGGAGTTCAAGGCTGATACAACTTTCACACACAGAATACCCAGTCTCTGTAACTCAGCTGAGGACAACTTCCTGGGTTGTTCCGATTTGTTTCCATATACTGAGAGAATCAAGAAGTTCCACAGAGAAAGATTATGGAGAAACGTGATTTGAAGACCGTGAAAGACTTGCTCAAATGACCAATAAAATAATAATGTCTAAACAAAATATTCAGATACAATGTAATATGTTTGTTTATTTTTAAATCCAATTTGTAAAGGTCCCTTTTTGAACAAAACAAGAACAAAAAAATCAACACAATTCAGAAGGCTTATCTCATTTACCATATTCTTCCTTTATCACTCTTCACTTATCATAACACGAAGCAGCAACTTATATTATTAGTGCTCATATAGTGCACTTCTATGAATTTTGATTTGTGTATTAAGCTTTAAATACAATGTATTTTCCGTGAGCATAGCCCAAAGAGTACACAACGTTACATTTTCAAAGCATATGTTAGAAAAACAAACAAACGACGAAATGGACAATAAATGTATATCCAAGACAGTCAAACTCAAATATTTCGACTTGGCAAATTCTATAACAAGTAACAGCAATTTTAAACTGCGTACAAAGCAGAACACCGCCGACATGCCTCCGGTCTGTGAGCTATGGCAAAATATCAAGCGTACATTTAAAGGAGAGAAGCCAAAGAAAACCGTCACAAATTCCGAGCTAACCTGAGGCAGACCCCGCCGCGACCGAACAAAGGCAGCCCACTTCCCCACTCTAGAATGCAAAGAGCCCAACAACAACGAAAAGCACGACTACGCTACAGAAAGTGAAACGCTAACTTCTTCCGATTTTTGTCTCTGCGTTTTCAAACGACTTGTTTAAAAATTGTAAAGGTGAACATCTAATTATACCAAAGAAAGGTACAAACTATAAAGTCAGAGAAGCTCCAGAAGATTGCCACTTTCAACCTTGCATAGTGATAGCTGGCATCGATATTGCTACCATAGCTTCGGCAGAAGATATGGAAAAGAAACATCTTCACTTCTAAGTGATGCACGTACGTAACATTTTCTTCACAAAGTTCAGTTAAACATCATCTTAATAAAAGGGAAAACAGCTCTAAAAAGGGAAAGATAGTGTTCACAAGCTTAGAAATAAAAAAAAAATACAAACCCGGAACATTCCATAATAAAAAATGAAAATAACAAACATTCCATCATAACAGCACCTATTTTATCACTAAGTAAGCCCCATACATGCAACGAACTACAACTACTGTATAAGGCTGTCAAATTAAAGGTTTACTTCTCATATAAACAAAGTGTAAAAATAGCAATAAGTTGCAATCTTCAAATTTAATGCTATGCGAGGGTTTTGTCCCCCCCGGTTTCATTTGGTAGCAATTTCAATATGCGCTTGATATAAAGGTCATTCGTCTAGGAACCGTGGTACAAATACATTGTGCCTAGGACAGTATTGTCGTATCTCTGTTCAACCTTGACAGAATTGGAATGCTCAACAACACTACTAAGTTCGGGGATGCTTTCAGCAGTATCCCCAAAACCATGATAGTGTCCATAGTGCAAAGTATCTCCAGGGTCTTCCACCCACGAGGGCCGGTTAGAAACGCAGCTACTCGGGCTTCCATTCAGGTGTAGAGATCCACACATATCGGTGGAATTATTCATGGCTTTTTCGGGTTCCTCGGTGCCGTTACTGGTATGAATTCGATGCCTACTGGGAGAAGTTATTCCAGGAATTATTCCGTTAGGTGCTAATGTTAAACACTCCTCACGCCTGGCATCCATCCCACTGAGCTGTTGTGCGGCGGTGAAATCCAAATGTCCATTGATGGCACATCCATTTGTCAGTGCATTCAATATGGAGCTACTGCTATTCATATCTGCATTAAGAAATACACCTGTCACCAACAATTAAGAATAAATCGAAATACATCAAAACGTCTCCACTATACTCCACTTATTTAAAAAACGTCTCCGGACACAGCTTGGAAAATAAATCTACTCTTTCTTTGTAACAGTGTAAGTAGTTCAAAGTCATGAAGCTAACCAGTAAGCGTGTGGTCTAGAATCTAGGCAACTACCACGAAAATGCAGCTATTTATCTACATTCAATGTGTAAACGTGCCTGTATTCATCTTTGCAAAGAGTGTGAACTTCACGGACTATTTTTTTTTTTGAATTTAACTGTATGAAATGAAGTGCAGCAAGCCAACATTCTGGGCAGTGTTTTGATAAGTGGAATAAAAGGCATCTTTCCACTGTAACTGTAATGCCCTCTTGGGATGAAAGATTATGTACACACAAGAAATGTGAGAAGGCAAAGGTTTCGGCTTTTATTTTTTGAGCTGTAATTTATCTGTGGCTCTTTTTTCCCCTTATTTTTAGCGGTAACTCTCACAGTACGCTATAGACCGAAATAGGTCAAATAAAGAAGTGCTATGCTGGGATGCTAATATAAAATATTTCAAGGTTCCTGTATTCAGAAAGCTCTTCAATTTATCTAGCAGCTTGCTAGGCAACATCCTAGGTAGGTTTGTATTTCATGATAAGTTTATAATGACATCTGTACATTCCACACGCAAAATGCCATACAATAGCAACAGCAGAGCGCACGGAAGACTAAAAAAGATTAGTAGTAGGAAACAGAACTCTAAACATGTTCATGCAAAAACCAGACAACCGTTTCAATGCAATTTCTCCTTTGAATGCGGTCATTTTTACAATAGTCTTTATTTCCATCAACAGATCTTTCCTCAGTATGTCTGAAACGTATGTTTTTGCAGTGGTACTCAAAGTACTAGCACAAAAAATGGGTGATATATTCTGCCTTAAACACGCTTAGCGGTAAAGGACGTCTGAATTTGACATCTATACCGGTAAGGATGAGCAAGGCAAATGAAGAAGCTACACACCTATACGGTGACATTTAAAGATTTTACATTCTGTTGTTATCCTTGGATACGTGCACATATGTTTATGTATACACGAATCCATAAACCTATGTGCAAAATAGGACTGCATTTACTGAGCGCTTCCAATTTGAGCCAGTAAGTCTGTTGGCGACTTCCCCCATCCTGGGTTCCTGTTTCAGTGACACATGATGAGTACCACTGTTGGACAAGGAAGAATCTGGAGTTTCGGCTCTCTACTCGTCTTCCGCATGGGTGCGATGTGAAATATGGGTTACAATACCGATACTTCACATACAGCAGGGACGTAACGCCAAGAAACGCGCCTGATTTGTAACTCACGGGATGTGCTAACTGGAGTTTCCTGTTCAGTCCCTACATGAGTTAAAAACAACCCCGTCAGCTGAACTCGCTAACCACAAATTCTTATCGGAGTGGAAAAAAAACCCCAAACCCATCAAGACATCAAAGCTAGTATTTCAGTGATGAAAACGCACAGAAGGAATTTCATAGAGCGTTTATTAACTGAAAAGTGCAAAATTTTAACTATTTAAAAATAATTCCTTATAGGCTGGCTTTGCCAAATCAAATTTAATAAAAATGGCACTAATGTTGGCTAATATGCAAAAGTAGGTACCGAGTAGTCCCAGCAGTAATTATAGAATGCTATTATTTGTTAAAAATTAGCACCTACAGTAATAGAGTATACTTATGAAAGACATTCATTTTTCCATAAATAAGAACACTTTCTAATTTTTAAGCACTGATTTTATATATATATATGTATAGATATTTGTTCCTAATATATTAAAATATCTATTAATTACCATTCCCTTTGGCAAATCTGACCTGTGGTACAAAGCGTAAAGATAAAATCGATCACAGAACAAATTAAAATCAGAAATTAATTTCTGAATGCAAGAACGCACGATCGTAGTAACTCCACGCCTTTACCTACAAAGTGCATGGAAAAACGCTGACCCAAGACATTTTAATCAAAACTCTATACACATCCTGGGGTCCCCAAAAGCATCTTGATTAAGCAGCCCTTAAAAAACGTAGAGCATTAATAATCACTAATGCTAATAACACTTTGACTGTTTCAGAAAGATCGGTACAAAACACAAAAACTGTATTCCGAGTTACGTTCGTTTCAAATACTAGTTTAGGAACTGTGATGCCCAGTCTTTTATTTACATTAAAAAAACATCGCAGGATCCTGCACTTACGTCATTGTGTCTGAAGGAATTCTGAACACATGGCACATGTCTACACTATTTTTTGTAGTATTTGTTGAACTATGTTGAATACAGTTGCATTGTAACATGTTATTTTATATAAACACTAAGATATGGTTCCCTATCAAGTCTTCTAACTAACAATGATATCTATTTAATGGAAATTAAATGAGTAATTTAAATTATTTCTGGATTTCCTTTAACCTGAAATTATAGCAACTGAAAGCAAGGCACAACATAATACAAGCCTCAGGTTAAAAGTGAAACAGCCATTGTGGATTTCTGTTTTTCTGAAATAATAAGAAATGACTAATAAACCATCTCTTTCACCATTACAATATATTGCGTGAAACAGCCAATTTTAGATACCTACTAAACCCCCAGTATCATGGGTGTTACAGCAATACAACTTTTCAAGACTCTAGACAACAATGTGCAAAAATAAAGGACTGGGGTTTGTGTTTAAAAATAAAATGCGTATTGATTCTTGCAACGACAAGGAGTTTGCATTGCAGAAACAGTGTATATTTCAATTTCTTTTGGTCCAACAGAAGTACTCTCCTGTTGTTTGGTGTCTTCAACCATTTGAGTGTTGTTGTAGTTAACAGGAAACTGTCCACTCCCACCTGATACAACAGCAAACTCTCTATCAACGTGCATATTGTCAGCATCGTCCTCAACTCCTCCATTCATCATTGGTATTAAGCCATCAAAGCTGTAAGCTGATGGGAAAAAGAAGTCATGTTTAGTCACTGGTGCACGCTTGAAAACTCAGTCAACAAACAGAGTACTTGGATTTCGTAACGTAAATTTTTCATGTCTGAAAGCTTCTGGCATGTTTAAGATTCCAAATGCAGAGTAAGTAAATGCTAAGTACTTGCACCTTCGTTTTGATCCCTCAAAATGTAGAATTACCAGTGTACTACCAGACTTTGCACCTACAGATCAAACAACTATTAGTTGGGTATCCCAACTATTCAATAAGGAGCAATTTAAGTTACTTGTATTTAGGCTCAGTGCGCTCAAGAGATAAAAGCAGCCTGTACCTCGCATTTGGCTACTGGTAGCCTGCGCTGCTCCCTCTTTCACTCCTGTGGGCAAGTTCCCAGTAACCCAGCCCCACTCACACCGGGCTGCTCCAGGCATCCCTTCAAGAGCTCAACAAACAGATCTCCCTTCCAAGAAGTGCCAGCAAGTGGTTAGATGGCTGTGGGAAATGCTTTAATAAGCAAGATGGGCTTGACTTCGCCATCTCTTGCACTTACTACTCAAAGCACTGCTCCAGCACTTTCCTGGCAGACCCTGCGCTGCTCTCACACCAACAGCAACGCACCTTTCTGTAGAGACCGCACACACTCCATTTACAGAGAACTAATTTAACAGACTGCAAGTCAGCTCTCGTTACCTTAGGCACAACAGAAATTTTAATGAACTACTTGTTTGTAGAGTCTTAACCAATTGATAAAGAGTTTCAGAGCCTGAGAGATCACACAGGGCTCAAAAGAGACCAGGGCCTTCGGACCAGGGGGGCTTCAATTTACTCTACATCAGGAAGGGAAAGGCATGTTTTTCTAATTACCTAGAGGTATACAGCAGTGCAGCTTCACACTGGCCAATTCAAGGGTACATCTGGTGATACCCTCTATCCCCACCTCACAAAGAACACCTTAAAGCAGCCATGCTGAGACTTGTGATACCGTTACGGGTTGTGTACAGCAAGTCAGCATCATCGGTAGCACGTACAGTGCAGTGTAAAAACCAACCTGTCAAGGGCCATGAGCCACAGGAGTAGGACTAGGACGGCTGTAAACAGAGCCATGGCACCAGTTGGCCTCACGTGCACCATCCTCCACCAACCAGCCTGGGAAGCAGGGTGAAATTTCCAGAACCAATTTCAGGAAAACCGACGTAAAATGTAGCTAATGTTTCTCACTCAGGAGTAAAAACTATTCCGTGTACATTTCGTAAGTGGCCACTGATTTAGTTTTATTAGGTTCAGCTTCAGCCTTTGGCATTTATTTTTGCATTACGTTTGAAGAGAGCAATGATTATGTCTCACAGTATATCGTGTATATCGAGGTCCCTTCCAACCTCTAACATTCTGTGATTCTGTGTATCACTGTGGTTTAATTTTGAGGCAGAAAGTGTTTTTAGTACTACACACCCAATAGAAGATATGTGTGTGCACATAAAAATCACAGGGAAGTAACCCCACCCACTGCCCAGATTAGCTCTTCCATGACGAAGAGTGAAGTGTAGCTTCAGTTATTTTTCTTCTTCCAGCTCTACTGCTCACAGGGTCTTAGGCTGGACTTGATCTCAGAGGCCTATTCCAGCCTCAATAATTCTGTAATTCTATGGGGCACACACTGTGCTTGCTCACAAGCGAGTTTTTTCAAAGCACCTATTGTTCCAGTTCGGGATGTGGCCATCAAACCCTGCCCCTTGTCTGCAAACTGAGGTTGCCTGCACTCTCCGAGAACATCTGGAACCTCCTCTGCAAATAGTCTTTAAAGGACAACAGACCAGTGTGGGTCTGATAAGGGCAAAATTGTCACAAAAATGCGCTTGTTTTGTAAAACAGCTAAGCACAAAGGCGCACTGATGGCTTCTCGTTACTTAGCTCTGTTGTTTACCAAGGGCCTCAAGAACAGTGATTCATTCTCACTCCAATAGACTTTTTACATTGATACGATAGGTAATTACCGATGCTGATGCCTTTGAAGGCAGACGCATCACATTAGGAATTTCAGCTTCTGCAGCTGGGATACATCTCAGTTACTCTAGAAACTTTTGAGCAAATGCAGAAAAGCTCTTGGCTTCATTTGCAAAGGTCTTAAAAAGCCATACTGGTAAAAATTGAAAGAATTAACTACTCTGATTGCTTCTCTAAAATAGAATCATTAAATTGCTTGTTTGGAAGAGACCTTTAAGATCATCAAGTCCAACTGTTAACCCAGCACTGCCAGGTCACCAGTAAACCCTGTTCCTCTGCGCCTCATCTGTGTATCTCAAATCCCTCCAGGGACAGTGACTCCATCACTTCCCTGGGCAGCCTGTTCCTGTGCTCCACGCTTTCTGCGAAGGGATTTCTCCTACTCTAAACCTCCCCCAGCACGACTTGACTCTGTTTTCTCTGTAATCACTTAAATCATTTGCTTGATCTAACTTATCCACTGGACCAACTGTTTAGGCTGAAAGGTAACACAGATAATTCCACTTCACGGTAACATATAGAATAAAACCAGCTTAGCCCACTGCCATTCCCACAGGCTGTGGGGAAATGCTACCTCTTCGCTAGATTTGAGCCATTTCCGGAAACTAAAAGAGATCGCTGGTTAGAAACATTCAGAAGGAATAGTTCTTCAAAACAAAAGATACCCCTTTGACTTCAAAAAGCGCCTCCTGATAACAGAACACTAATGCACTGAAGACATCCTTCTGTTGCTCTTAATGGTCACCTGTATAGCATGTTAAGTTTTCTCATTCCACGTAGCTACCTAAGGACATGACTCCTGCAAAGCACAACTGCATCTAACTGCACAGGCACTTTTCTCCATCATGCAATTACCTATAGTTTAGATCAATCACACAAAGTAACACCTCCTGTTTATGACAGGCTCTGGAGTACCCCCTTCAAGGCCTCTGATCCTGCTATAGTTGGAATGGTGGCTGGGTAGCAAGTACTAAAGCAAATACTAGAGTGTGTCAATATTGATGTGATTTATGTTGTCCGTGTTGTATTAGAAACACTGTTTTGGTCTCAATTCCCCTCTTGTTATCTGGAATTAAGCACTGTTTGAGCCCATTTTATTTGGCTCGCTACAAGTCACATCTGTTAGAACAATGTAAACTTCAACTGAAGCAAACATCTTCAACAAAGACCTACAAAGTCCCTTTCCTGATGGCTGGACACAGGAAAACAAAATGAGGCCTGACTGCAGAACGCTGTGTTCTTTTAGTAAGAATTTAATGGGATGACCAACAGAAAGGAAGTAGAGTCTCCCCTGTCATGTTATCCAAGGTTTTTATAAGCTGTTAAAAAAACCCAGTCATATAGCCACCAAAAAATATCTTTGAGGTTGTACTACTTCATCATTGCTGTCAGAGGAATAAAGTGTCCTCAGTGCACATGGCTGAAATAAGAATCCTTAAGATTCATTCTAGTCTTCCATCCTTCTGTAAGACATTTGCATTACGTTTCTTTCATTCATCTTATCTACCAAACAATTTTTGAACTGTGAATTAATCCCGAAGTGGAAAACCACCATCAGAACATCTGGGCATCTTTGTGAATTAACACAGCGTTATTTGGCTTTCCTGAAGAAGAAATTGAGGAAGGAGTAGAAGCCAATTTCAGCTCCTACTCCTCCACATTATTCTTGGCAACATGTAACTTTAGCATTTTCTGGAAATAGAAATTTCTGAACACACCAAGATGATGACAGACGGAGAGAACCGTGATCTCGTGGCATGGAATAACTGCATTCATCTCCTTCTTGTATTAATATGTAATTTAGAAATGTACAGGAGTTTGTCAATAACACTCAACATCCACTCTGAAAGGCTTTAAAATGTTTATTTTTCTTTCTCAGCAACAGCATCATCCCACCCCTTTTACCCCTGGGGTCTCACCTTCTGTTCTAGCCTTCTTCACTCCAGCAGACTCCGTCTCTTCAAAGGATCTCTTTCGATTTGTCCCACCACTGAACGGATTGGGACCTGCATTCTGATGAACACCATTTAAGGTGCCATTGCTATAGAAACGATTCAGGTGACAGTTCTGGAGGTTCAAGAGAAACTGGGCACACTCTTGGAAGCCCTGGGTATGTGCAAGGTCTGCTGCTGTCAGGCCACTGGCATTTCTCAAGCTGTACAATACAAAGACACTGAATTACACTCATTCATCAAGCCAGCTTGCTGCTGCTGCTGCCCTTACTGACTATCTATCTGCGGGTGATGAGAGAAAACATACACTTAGCAAATCTCCATTAAGAAATTAGTTATCAATCTTAGTTTTATAACTAACTTTTCACATATATCTGTCTTCTAAGCAAGATCTGGGAGACAATACACTTTAAAACAAAATCAATATACTATGCGCCTTAGAAAAAACATCTTCCTATTTAAACTTCTCAAAATGCTTTACTCTAAAATAGTCTGAAGTATCTGGTCTTTACATAAACTTCAGACTAATTTAAGCCTTGAATTTTACCATCTTCTGCAGCTCATTCTGCAATCTATTGCTTTAACTTGAGCAAAAGATCAAATACTCAAAACAAACTTAACACAAGTTGGCAATTGTCCATGGCATTGTGGTTTCTAAAGTAACAACATCACTATTCTTCCTAACAATAAAATATAAACATATATAGAAAAAGATAAAGATAGGTAAAGACGCTATACTTAGTTATGCTTTGCTTATACTTTTTAAATTTTCTGGTTTGTTTCTCGTTTCAAAGTGTGTGACATTATAAGTGCTGGGACTTGCTTTGTTACTCGAATCAAGACTTTTCCATGCACGAGAGAATGGCACTGAATTTTGAATATTCTAATGCATCAAGCATAAATGAAATCCGGTAGGACATGCGGAGATGTAGACATTTCACTTCAAAGTTATGTGGCACTGTATCACATGCATTTACACAAACATACAGTACTGTCTGTGCTTTGAAATATAGGGCAATTTTGTACATAAGTGCAAAAAAAGTAGAGACAAGAGGGCTAGAAATGACAAAACTAGATTGGGAAGTGAAAGTTGCCAATACATCTTTCATAAGTTTTTTCTGCCTTTCCAGACAGATCTAACTAG
>WEIS01034296.1:0-10159 GCA_013389965.1 Todus mexicanus | reverse complement strand
GGTATTACTCAAAACCATCAAAATATATCTCCTACAAAACTAAGAAAAAAATCTGAGATTCTACCACCCAATATATATCTAAGTTTTTATCAAAATGACAGATGATACGTTATGTACTTTGTTTAGGAAAAAAAAAAAAATCAATCACCTTGACTGGACAGAAATCAAATAAATTTGCTCAACAAAAGAGATCAGACTCCATATATTCATCTTAAAACAACTGAGGTATTTTGGGGGATATAGTGTTACTGGGACATCACTAAAGCAGCACATTGTTTCAGAGTTTTAGCTTTTTATAGCATTTTTTAGCTTTTAGGAGAAACACATGCCCATATTATTTACAGACTGTTAAAAAAAATTATTCAGCCATGGATTGTACAGGTCAACGGCACCGGTCACTGGCTCAGTCTGGTTCTCCAGGATTTTCCCTGCACAGCAAAGAGATTTGAATACCTGCTCATAGTTGAGACACTGGTCAGTCAGAATCTCCAGCAAAGGAGCTGCATTGCTATCCCGTCTCTTAAACATCTCCCGCACAATGGAAAGTAGGTTCCAGATTCCTTCAGGCTCTCTTCCTCGCAGGGGACGCAGGAGACAGGCCCACTCAGCAGCAGCTGGTGGTTCCGTAGAAGACAGATACATTGAATTCACATCACTGTAGATAAAACAGAAGAGCAGGGATGAGAAAAAATTGAATCAAACAGCCACACAAAACCTTTAGTATATTCTACATCCAGAAGTATATATGCACCTTACATGGGACAGGTATGCATAAGCTAAAAGAACGGATACGTAACTAAATCTCATGACTGAAGGCACCACACAAGCAAAGTATTGTGCAAATACAGTGTGCTCTACTGCAGTAACCTTGGACAAGCTACGCAAAAACACAGTCCAGAAGAGTGATCATGAAATTAAGCATCCTTCAGTCCATGGCATCACAGGCTACACAGTGAGTGAGCTTACAGATCACATGAACATCACATTTTCCCTTCAGCGGGAAACAGCTTACCTGAAAACAACAGGAGAGGGTCCACAGAATTTATGAAGGGTTTTCTTTATGTTGTCACTCAGAGTAGATTCATCTAAGTACCAGGTGCTTTGATCTGATGCAGAGGGTCCAGCAGTGGGATCTTGACAAAAGAGCAACACACAAACAGTCTGCAGGCTTTGAAGGCGTTTTCTTCTGAGTGCCCAACCACAGAGGTTATAGGGAGTACACGGATAGCATTACCCAGTTTATTTCATCCATTGCAGAAATCACTGTTCAGAACCATCTTAAAATGCTCTCATAACATTACCTTAACCACTGACAACGTTAAACAAGGAGACATGGCTGGCATGCTGAATGGTAGCACTACAACCAGTGGGACCAGGAAAAATTCAAGGACTGTTCCAACAGAAACCTCATGAAGTTCATTGAGGAAAAATGTGTACTTCTGTACCTGGGACAGAAAACCCCATGCACCAGTACAGATTGAAAACAAAGTAGCTAAGCAGCTGATAGGGTTTGGTGATTATGGTGGATACCAAGCTCAACACGAACCAATGGCAAACTTTCACCAAAAACACAAAACAACAAAAAAACGATCTGCAAACTGGGCTATATAGAGAAAAGCACAGCTAGCAGATTTAAGGAATTTATCCAATTCCCCTCTACCTGGCACTGGCAAAATTACACAGAGAATACTGTATCCAGTTTTGGACCTGTCAGACCAGGAATGATACTGAGAAAGGACGTATCAAGATAGTTGTGGGCACGGAGCACATGACCTAGGAGTTGCAACTGAGGAACATGGGACGATTTTATCTAAAAAGGAGAGGGTGACAGGCAATCATTAACAGCCTACAACTGCTTGGAATCACATATATAACACAGATGAACTCTTCTTGGTAGTAAAAGATGATTAAAAAAAAGATATTCATACTGAGAATCAGGAAAAGAAATCTTGACCAAAAGGGTAATGCAGCACTAAAATAAGAATACTCCGTAATGTCTCTGGTAATCCAAGTCTCAGTTAAGCTAGCCCGAGCAACCACAGCTAACCCCACCTAGCGTTACGGATGGTGCTGTTTCAAGCAGGAGGTTGGAGAAGTCCCCTTCAATCAACGTTTCCAGGAGTCTATAATTAATACCAACTTCTTTTGTAAGAAAAGTGCGCTGCCTGAGGCTCCCTTTCTCTGCATACACTCCATTACACCAGCAATTGCTTGCTGCTGTGACACATACATGCAAGCGCCTGTACTTTCCCCTTCTCCTTGACCTCCACCTGCAGACCCAGCTACATGGCAACAGCCCAGTTCAGAAACTCAAAGCAGTGGCAATATATTTACTTCCTACCTGTGACACAGATTACTGAAATGACATATATCAAGGTTACCTGGGGCTCCACACACTGTGTTGATGGCAGTAGACTGAGAAGATAACAGCTCATCCAGCAAGCGCTGAGCTGTTGGAAGAATCTGAAAACATGAAGCAGACTTTCAATACACACGTATTTCCTATTCTGATACATCAACCAAAGATATGTCTGGATTTTCGTGACTGAGGCACTCATACTTTCGGAAGTTTCAAACACACAGTCATGTTTTCAGAAAGGACGATAGAGGGTGCTAAAGGTTACACAATAGCTGTCACATTTTCTCCTCTCCTTTCTCAAGCAAACCTACGTGCAAGGCTTACTTCCTACATCCATACCCGAAGAAGGGAAGAAAAGGTTATTAGTTCCTTTCTCATTTTTTGAGGAGCAAGAATCAACAGTGAGTGATACTGCAGCTGATTTTGCAAGATATGGATGAGACTGCAGTTAAGGTCACCATTTACCCATACTTACAATGTTCTTTACTTCTTGTTCCTAAATCATTTCTCTAACCCAACCTAGTGGGAACAGAGGAAAAAACTATAAATCACACCTATATGCAACTTTTTCGGTAGACATCCTGTTAGCAAATGGACTATCTATATATATTAACTCAGGCTCAACAGTAAACTAATGTAGTTTCAGCACTAAACTAATCATAACTTCTGGACAGTTCAGAGAGTAAGGAGAGAAGGCTCATACTTGACTGCAAAATCCAAAGTAGATACATCCTTACTGTTCTCAGCAGAAAGGGTTTTTTCCCAAACTAAGTCTGGGCTGAAACCATAGATCCATTCAGCCTTTAGCATGCACACTCATGACAGGTTAGGCATATAGTTAGGATTTAATTGACCTGCAGAGAACATCTGATAGCTCCCCATCTCTCTCTGCACTACAGCTGAGGTTAAAGATCACACTGTAAAGCAAGACATATTCAGTACACCTGTATTTGCAAATAATACAGATCCATCTCAAAAAGATGGAAGAAAAACACTGCTTCAAAAGGATACTTCGAAGTTTAAAGACACAAACTCAGCACTAAGCTACTCTTGTACCATTTTCCACTAATACATATTTTAAGTCACCACAAAGCAGAAAAGTCATAGGTCTAAGCAGTGTCACACCTTAAGGCTGAAGAATCAGGCACCTGCAGTGATTCTCCTTCAGGCATTTTTGCTGAGTTATTCCTATTTAATTGGAATAAGGAATTCCAATTCCCTCCGTCTCATGAAGTGAAATAGCTCTGGGGAGAAGAACTGGGTAATATATTCCTGCTGCTCAGAATCACTGACATTTTCAGATATGGAAAACACTTTCTGCAGAGATTTTGAAAAACATTTCCTTATCTAGCTGCTTTCCCACAGACCACCATCCCTCTACACCTGGAAGTAATTCAGCTTTATATTACCGTACCATAATGTCATTCACAAGCTGGCAATAGCAATAAAATAGGTTCATGTGAACAGCCTGCTCTAATTCTACATTATGTAGTCAAAATATGGGGTCCCACGGTATCAGAGTATCTATCTCCACCCAGAAATCTTGAAGACTGGGAATGACACTGTTGGAAGAGTTTGGGGCACGCCTTCCCTTTTTCAAGGGAATTACACAACAGGTTAAGATGCATCCACCAATAAACCCCAAACTTTTCTATTGGGCAGCATCCATCAGATTATCTGGCAAGATAGGACTAATTATCTGGCAAGATAGGATCTGTATTATTTGCAAATACAGGTGTACTGAATATGTCTTGCTTTACAGTGTGATCTTTAACCTCAGCTGTAGTGCAGAGAGAGATGGGGAGCTATCAGATGTTCTCTGCAGGTCAATTAAATCCTAACTATATGCCTAACCTGTCATGAGTGTGCATGCTAAAGGCTGAATGGATCTATGGTTTCAGCCCAAGATAGGACTAAATAATCCAGATGTTCCTTGGTGCACAGCTGGTACATATGACCAAAGCAGAAACAAACCCTGCAGAAATATGCAGACTCAGAATATCTGAAAGCAAAAAACTCACATGCCCTTCAGGAAACAATTACCACCACTGCTAGTCTTTCAAAATCCTCCTTTATTAAGCACTAGTCTATGTGTCCTTAAGGAGAGAAGAAAAGCTTTGTCTGTTATGTAATGCAGCAAGAAGCCCTTGCTATTGGTGCTGAACTCTCAGCAACAAAAAAAGCAGTATTTTTATAACACTTCCAGATTCTATGATTCCTCTATTTCCTCTCATGAGAAGACTAGTATTTCCAGGGGAAACTCAGAGGACATTTTAGCAACAGAGTATCTTAGTGTCCCAAGCATAGCACCAGAATATGAATTTCAGGCACTTGCTCACAGTAATTTAACTCCTCCTTAAGACATGATACATGCACTTCTGAAATGTGACAGGTATCCATACAGGTAAGTTTTTCTCACCCTCCTTGGGTTGAAGCAGCAAACATTTCACAACAAATTTGGTATTCTTGCGCATTGTGTGCAAGCACTTTGGGCAGATGATACGAATCACCTAACCATGAACAACACAGATATTTCAGGAACAAGAGAGGAGATTTTGCCTAGCAAAATTTCAAGTCTATTACTTTCCATAATTCAAATTATTTTCATGAATCACCAAGAAGCTACACTGGGGGAAGGCAAAAGGTCATCAGTTGGGTGCATTAGAAAGTGCCCACCTAAGGCATATACAACACATCCCCTGGGTAGTCCTCTCCACTTAGCTAACCAAACACACGAAAAAGAAATAATTGGATTTGTGCTGACCTAAGGTTTTCACCATCACACATTTTATTTTATTGGGTTTGATCTTCCACAAGCTGAGCATATATTCAAGCTAATATGAATAGCCACCACTCCTGTTTCAAGACACTTCTAATCTTTACTTGACAATAGATAATTGTCAAATAATAGAATGGCAAACCTGAAAAGGGCAGGAACTGAAAGTCTTCCCAGTGACTCAAAAATAAATAGCATAACTGGTTACCTTGCAACATAACACTTCATATAAACTGACTCAGAATACAGACAATCAAATTTAAGAAAAGGTCAGTCCTATCAGTTGCTCTCATTTACCTGTTGTGGAAGTTCACTGATTAGGTACTGAGCAAATTTCTGCAGTTGGTCTCTTTGTAGCCGAGACAAGGACTCAGAAACAGGAGCTCGCAAACATACTGCAGATGCCTGAGGAAAGAACAGGAGATATAAACTGCCACTAGCAGGTCAGACTTAACGAAGCTGTGTCCACTCAATGGATGAAGTGTCATTAACAGCAGTTAGTTATACTGATGCATACCACCCTTGGTGTTGATGGACAATTTTTTTTCCTGTAGTTATGTGGTGTGTTGCAGATAAGATGCAAATAAGCTGTTTAGGCTTTATGAAAACTGATTTTAAGAGTTTCTTTTCATGGAAATTGCTTTAACAGCTGTGCTTAAGATCTGTTATTGCTAGCAATTGCACCAATACTGGCAGGGATTTCACAAACAAACCTCTAAAATAGGACATTATACTTTAGGTTTCTGGCAAACCAACCAGCTCTGTGGGGGACTGTTTCACAGAATCACAACCACCTCATTTATCTCCTATGAGAGTTTTTTGTCAATCTTAAAATCAATGTCTTTTCACATCTAAGAACAACTTCGATGGTAAAAACCCGCATCACTAGTTACATTTTTCACTCTACAGAACAAAAAATGCCCAGATAGCACCTACCTAAAATTTAACCTGGAAACAGGCAACAGTAGTTTGATAATAAAGATGCTTCTGATATTGATTTGTCTACCTAGAGCAATACACCTTGGCTTGCAACTTGCTAGCGTCAGCAGTCAGTATAGACAAACACAAAAATCCTTGATCATTTTTCAGGTAGAAGAAAGGTTTGCAAGGAAAAGAATCACAACTTACACAGGGTTCAAACTTTAAATGTAAACAATATAAATGAACATTTATTTCCTATCCTCATTCTTCATACCCATCTTTTAAAAATGGAACTAATCATTCAAAGCAGAACCCATTTTTTGGCCAACTCTCCAGTTCTGAGTACAGAAAGCATACCGATATCCAGATCATTTCACATGAGTATCTATTTAAGTGTATTACGATTGTCCACTATGAAATATCAACAAGCTTCAGCAGGTTATCAGCTATTAAGAACCTGGAGTTGACCATAAGTATGCCGGCTATCAAATGTTTTGTGACAGCAGAAAATCTTTTGCTCCTTTCAACCACCCAACCTTAATCCTTCCTTAAGGTGTAGTTCTCAGCCTCCCAAAGGCAGAGGAAATTAATCTGTATGCAAGACTGAACCCTCAACTTGTGTATTTCATGTTGATTGTACACATTTTACCTAGGATTCACTGGGATAAGAAACACCTACTTGTCACTCTGTACAAGGTCAGAAGGAATACAAGCACTGGAATAAAAATGTAAACTTAACTGTTTGAAATCTACAAGTCAAAGTGACACTTAACCTGCCTCAGTATGTGTTAAAACAAACTGGTGAACATAAACGCCAACAGTCATCAAAATTACTTGCTTCCTGCGCTCTGATCNCAGCAGAGGCAGAACATGTTCAAAGAGGTTCAAAAATACCAGCTTTTAATCCGTTACTTTATATATATTTATTTATTTCTATTAATATTAAACAACGACAAGCAGAACTGCATAAAGCCATCACTGAGAAGTGTGGGGGTTTGATCACAGGGTCAAAGCTAGACTGTATGTACTTTAGGCATGATTTCTATGTTAATTAACTCAGGCAACAGCGCACAACATGCTAGGTGACTTCAGAATTAGTTCTAAGTCAGCCAACTTGCACAATTTCACAGTGAAGTAAAGAAGGCAGCACTTACACTTCATCACATACTTTCACTTTGTGGCTTCAGAAGCTACTAATTTCTCATAAATTATGTACTTACTCGCAATTTTGCAAATATCCAATTTTTACAAACCATATAGTCAGAAAACAGAGACGTTCTTGCTTAGACTAATACCAACAGAAAAGGGAAATTTTAGCAATAACACTTGAATGAACCCACACCCATTAATATGTGATCAAACAAATAAATTATGAATCTCATCTAAGGCAGGACAACAAAAAACTTTAATGAGGCTTGGCTACATGTTAACTCATGTACAATACATATTAGCTGCACTCATAATCCAGCCTCCTCTACAGAGAACGGTTATCCAGAGGCACACATATTATAAGTACAAAAAGGCCATCAGGATCGTGAATCTCCTACTTGTCTTGAAGGTCCCTATCACCAGCTAATCATCCTCTACAGCAACGAGTATCAGCCTCAGAACATCTCTGCTAGTCCCAAATTCAGTTTTAGAAAGCACCAAGGGTATCAGAGCCATAACCAAAATTCAGTCCAACCCTTAAGTGAAAAAAATACAGCTTGGGAAAGTGATTGAAATAGTTTTTCCATCATCCTAGAATCATAGAATCATTTGGGTTGGAAGGGAACTCTGGAGGTCATCTAGTCCAACCCCCCTACAGTGAGCAGGGACATCTACAACTAGATGAGGTCACTTAGAACCTCATCAAGCCTCACCTTGAATGTCTGCAGGGATGGGGCCTCAACTGCCTCCCTGGGCAACCTGTAACTACCACAGGGAAGTACATTACAAACCCACAGAACTAAGTTTTGATCTTGATATTTTGAGATTATAATAATGATGGTCTGCAGGAGTGCACGTGGCCTAATAAATCCCATTTAAAACAATGTGCCCTATTTCTTCCTGAAAATATAATCCTTGTGCCGATACAAACTTGTCCTTACCTTGCTTAACCTTTCTGTTTCTCCTGTTCAGCAGGATTCAAATCCTCTTCCTGATGTTGGTGATTATTTTGATTAGTACACATAATGCCACCCATGTTCTTCAACCATTTTAGCAATTGGAACAGAATTAAAACAAAAGGCGGCATTCACAAAAAATTACTGCACTGCTTATTACTAGGCACGGTTCTAATTTATGTTCCACACTCAGATAATACAACCCAAACAGTTCAGCTAGTCCTTCTGTTACAGTAGACGCATCCCAGACTAATGCCAAAATGCCCTAATTTTCATAAAAGCAAATTAAGCATTTCACAACTTGGAATTGCAGCAATTCTGTTTCACCGAGAAAAAATAAGTATTTGAAAGGTATTAGAGAAGAACAGGTCGGAGCTATACACTCTCATCAAGCTCCAACCATGAAAATTGTATTTGTGTACAAAAACAGCTACCTGACAAAATGCAAAGATGGAACAACAGTTACAAAAAGAGACAAAGAAACCTTTAAAGGCTTCAGTGTGACATACCACAAGCTTCCACTCAACCAGTAGCTTGATAAACGAACATGTCTGCCACTGACACTGCTAATTCAAGCAGCTCTGCCCAATTCTTTTGCCCGACCAGTCTTGCTCTACTGAACAACTGTTTGTGGGATGGCACAGGAAACCACAGCGGGGAAAAGAGTACCATCAAAAATACCACAATTTAGTTGACTGCACAGCCTACAAACATCTGAGCCTACAGAGATTGAAAAGGTGACTGTGTGGAGGACTCTTCCGAAGTGCTTTAGCCCAGCATTACTGTTTAAAGAAATGGTCATCAAATTGTATTTGTTTACAGTCAACGGGCAACTACTGTCTTCTCCTGCAGACCACAACTCTTACCATCCCGCTCCAAATGTGAAGACAAGAAGCACACTCACTGCATACCTGAGCGACCTGGTCACCTCATGGAGATCACAAGAATGTTCTTCCCTCCCACCCACTCCCGACTCCCATTATCTGAAAACAGCTTATCTACTCCATACATAAAAATACATCATAAAAACATGTCTGCATGTACCAGCAAAATTAATTCTGCAAATGTACGTAGATTTTTTTTGCTATGAGAATAATGACACCTTGCAGTCTTCCTCTCTGCCATACATACGCTTTCAGCAAGGCACTCATTCAGTCAGACCAGTAGAAAAACAAGTTCTCTTCATCACTGAGCAATTTAAGCAAAGGCATTCTCCATGTTTGGGGTTTTTTCCAAAACACTGAGACAGAGTAAGAATTTAATTTTCAGAACGTTTCACAGCTGAGTTGATTGAGGCTGAAATAAACATAGTATTTAGCTCAAGATATCACAAAGAATATATGTGGTCGGGAGTTTAGTCTAAGATGCCAGAAAAGCTCATTGTGAGACACAGTCACAACACTGGTGTCCCACTGCAAATATGGTTTGGCGAACCTGAAATATCTAGAGACATGGAGCTGCAATGTTCTTACCTATCTGGAGAGGGTCTTTGACAGCCCTCACTCGGAACAGCTGCTCCCCTCGCTGGAACTCATCTGCACTGCCATTCGCCAAGCACGAGTATAGTCTGCAAGAGACACATCACACGGCAAGATTAGTCTGGGTTTGAGAAACTTCACAGTATTATCCTCTTGCATTCTTTGTTTGGAAGTCCTTACTATCTTCATCTTTAAGATTAAAGTCCAGCTCTTTCCTGCCACTTCTCCATTACAATTCAACCACAGAAATAGTCTCTTCCTAACTGGGTTTGTGATCTCTAGGGACCTTAACCTAAGTCTCTGAAGTACAAATTCACTCACAGACTAAAATTAAGCTTTTATATACAGAAAAATATCAATTCGGGGTCCGGTGTCAGCATGTCACAGTAAAATCACCTTGTGCTTCTAGATGAGGTATCTGCTTGCTCACGTGAGGATTTTTCACCTCTGTGCTCATCAGAATAATGAACACCGATGACCAGTTGGCTTGCCCTGACCACCCCTAGGGGACCTTAGGAAT
>WEIS01034295.1:0-26113 GCA_013389965.1 Todus mexicanus | reverse complement strand
TGTACTAGGGGACAAGATTTAGATGATTAGATGATGAGATGATATTGCGTAATAGGTTGGTGATAGGTTAGGCAAGAGGTTACAGATTGGACTTTACGATCTCTACGGTCTTTTCCAACCTTGTTAATTCTATGATTCTGTGAAAAGAAAGTTGTCTAGAAGCAGTGCCTATGTGCTGGGATCACCATATTCCCCTGTGGCTATCTGCAAGTGCTGCAATACAAAAAAAACACCACAGAGAAAATGTAGGATGTGACTGATGCATGGTTATCCCAATGTGCTGCAGAGCAGGGGCACAGACTGTGACCTCTGTGTCCAGAGGGACTGTTTATTAAGGAGAAAATATACAATTTTTTTGCTGTGTCCTTCACGTGCCTCGGAATATATAGCTTTGCACACTGACAGCAATGCAATTCCTCTGGGAACGTCCAGCTGAGGAGAACCGATGCGGATGTGCAGAGCTCTGAGGTGTCCTGAGAGTTGCATAGTGGTAGGGCTGCGAGGCAACAGGAGCTTTGCTTTCCTCCAGCGTGATGCAGAGGCTGCGTGCAGTCATTTCAGGAACATAATATCAAATTATAGATCTCCGTGGGCAGCAAGGCGTCTGTCCCAGGCAGTGTGAAAATTCTGCCCTTTGTCCTTTTAAGCAGCGGTGGGGTGGAGGAACAGATCTCCATAACCATACCTGCTCGGTGGGTTTTTCCTTGTGGGCAATGAGAGGATGTGCCTTGGCGTTTTTAAAATCACCTTTTTCTACGTGTGTGTTATTTTCTGTATAATCGGAATTTTCAGCTGTGCTAAAGCACCTTTCCAATTTCCCTGGAAGTGTAAAGGAATTTATGTAGGCACATAAATGCATTGTACCCACCTCAGGAACATTGTGTTTGGTGAAAGAGTGAAAGATCTGTGAAGTAAAGAGCATCAAACTGGCAGGTGGGAGGTGAGGCATGTTTTGGAGCTGCACGTACAACTGGGCTGCAGTAAAACTTAGAGATGCTTTAAAACTGAAATGAAGTTTTAAAAATCTGAAATCGGTTATCGGGCTCATGCTTAGAGATGGAAATACCGAGTACGGTGTAAACCAGTTGGAAATACAGAAGTGAAGGATCTTACCCAGCTGGCTTACCAGTGACAGAGATGTGAGGATAAAAAGAAAAGAAGTTGTAAATTAACCTATTAGCACTTCGTTGTATGTGTGAAGTAGACAAATTGCTGATCTTCTGGTGCTGATTCACCTTTCTCTTGTTATTCATGTACAAAACCTCACACTCTCCAGAGTGGGCGAAAAGATGGTCAGCCTTTCAGGACATAGCCCACTACAAGCTTTGTATTAATCACAGAGCAATAACTTGAACTAACATTCCAGGTAGGCGAAAACAGCCTTGGAATCTAATATTTCTGTTGTCATCTTCCTCTCTGGAAATAAGCTAAAAATATAAGGTGTGTTGCAGTGAAGCTTACACTCAGTCGAGCGAGTAGGTATATATTTGTTTTCTCGCAAGGAGATACGTTTCTTCAGCTATGAAATAAATAACCAATCGTTTGGAATGAACACATGCATATGTATTTTATAATCTGGGATATGTAGTTACTGGACTGCAAGTTCCATGCTGGTTGGTAGCAGTATAATGATATTATACAGCAGGTTTTCCCAATAGCTCAGCTAACTTTACAACTAGAAAACTTCCTTCCAACAGTTAGAATCTGAGATGCAGAAATACAGCGTGAACTATTTTCAACACTAAATTGTGCTTGTGTTTTTTCCTTTGGAGGCAGGGCTACAAACCACACAAAAACCAGGCGAGTGTATTTGAAGAACTGTTCCCATTTGCTACTTCCTGATAATTTCTTCTGGAATAACAGACAAACAAAACCCCAATCAAGCTAAAACACACCCTAAGGGGTTGACCAGTTGGTGAGACGGTATTTAAAGAAAGCTGTAATGAAAATAGGTCTAACAAGTCACTTCAAAGGAATGATGCATATATGAACAAGCGGGTGAATATTGATAAACAATACAGGTATTTAAGAAAGTGTATAACAAGTCTTTCTGTACGTATGCAGTTTCTTGCACATGGTGTGTGTTAGGCATCTATATATCAGGTAGTTTTAGCAGAGCTTGAGCTAAAGCAGACTATTTTTATTATTATTATTATTTTCAATGAAGATTTATTTTTGTTAATGCATCTACCAAGATTTGGATTAATTTTAGAAGTTACCATCTCTAAACTGCCTGGGTTTTCAAGCTAAAGAGAAGAAGCTTCATCTATGGATATTTAACCTTCAGCAACCTGGTAATAACTTTCTATGTCAGATTTTTTGGTATCCGATTTAATTATGGAGCAGCTGTGATGTGTAGGCTGCATAACATCGTGACTTAAAATCAGTTTTACATAAACAGGACAACTTTAGGAATACCGATGCTGATACGTAGAGCATATCAATGATGTAGTATCTGTGGGTGTCTTTTTTAGGTTTTTTACTGGTTCTGTTTAGAGCAAAAGAGATTATATATGTATTTATGTACATTAGAGTTTTTGTAAATCTTGTTTATCAAATCTGGTCTCATGGGGAGCAAAGCTTAGGTCAGTTAATGAGTTCTTGGATCAGACAATGTCTGCGTGGCATTTGATAATGTTACTTGAAAACAAACTGCTTTGTTTTTTAAATCCACTTTAGAGAGAGACACATATAGGAACATAGGAAAGCCCAGAATTACATGGACTGTGAAGTGTTTTATTTGGGCTTTTGTCAGAAGCAAAAAACCCCCACATAAACTCCTCAGTAAGTTGATAAGATGCAAGGGCTCCAAAGTTACCTACAGAGTAAGTCAACCAGACTGAGTGGAATTACTCCAAAGATACCTGTTGTGGTAACTATTAATATAAGAGGTAGTTGTATCCATTTAGCAGTGCTATTTTTGTTTCATTCAAGAAATGTTCTTGCCTTGTAATGGGAGGGAGGAAATCTAAGTCCCATAATGGCCCAACATTTTGAAACTCCTGTGGGGAAGATCTGCTGTAGTGCCAATAATTAATCTACAGGCAATACCTGGTGAGTGTGTGTGGGGACAGCTGCTGGAAGGTGCTCACTCAGTGTGCGGGGGATGGTCTCAGCAGGGCCCCACTGCTTTGGAGGCAAAGAATTGTGTCTTGGGAGCTGTTTTTTCTGGGTCGCTTTTGGAGGAAATGCATTTCAATGTGTGCTGCTGGGCTTGCATGTGATGGAGAGGCGGCTTATGGCTCTTCCTTCCTCTGAAAGGAGGAGGTGGCAGCAGGGCTTCTGTATACTCCACCCCAAAGCATAGCCCTGGTCACAAGTGTCCAGATGCAAGTGTCAAGATGCAGCACAGAGGGAAAACCCTCAACCCTGTTGCCCCAAGTTCCTGATGCGCCGCTGGCTCGTCAGCCTCCACTGCTTGCTTGGAGCCCCTCTGCAAATCCCACGTCTCCTCCAAGTCCTCTTCCCGACTACTTCCCACAGGGCAAATCTTCCTGCTCTGCGCCTCCCAGAAGGCAGAAGTGGAGCGATAATAATACAGACTCTAGTCATTAACATAGACTTGCCCAGTGAGTCATCATCGCATGATTCTTCCCGCCTCCCCCCATTTGGCAGCCCCTCACCGCAGAGCCCCTTGCCCTACTGCAGAGCCCGTTTTCTGCTCCCTCCCAGGCTCCCACGCCTTCCAGCTCAAAACTTCTGTCTTCTCTTCCAGCCCCAGCTCCTGGCACATTTCCAACGCTCACCTACCAGCTGTACTTAGAAAAAAATAATAATTCAGCAAAGAGCCCAGCACCTTAAAAAAGAGAAGAAGGCTGAGAAAGATGGTCCCGCTGTAGACTTTCTCAGGCCCTTTATTTATCCTGTGGTTAAGGTTCAGGTGATAGAGGTGTCAAACTCTGCAGAGGAACATTGTTGCTGTGGAAGAAGATCCCACAGAGGTAGGAGACAGCTGGAGCCTGGGTAGGCAGTATGTAGAGGGGCTAAGATGAAAGGTGCTGGAGAAAAGATGATCTGTTTCTGCTTGTGGTGTCCTCTCTTGGGTTGTGCTTGTTACCACAGAGTCATTTACTCTCATTTCCAGAATTGGGTCTTCATGCTTTTAGTGGGTTAGGAAACTAGTGATACTTTGGCTTACGTCTTGTTTTTATTTTCATGCCATTTCCACAAAGAAAATGCAAGCTGGATTTAAACCAGGGCTGTTGTTTTCTCCTGGAGAGTGGTCAAACTCTGCTTGAATAGAGAGCAAAAGGCATTCACTGCAGTTTTTGCAATAGCAGTGATACATCAGGATTAGAAAAAGTATAACCATGCACCAGGCTCCAAGGGCTGACAGTACAGGAGAAAAAAAGTTTGCCTGAAAATCAAAAGTTTCCTCTCTAGAGTGCAGGAATGCATTTTATTTTTGATTGTCGGGGGCAATGGAAAGCCAGGAACTGGTTTGGGGCTTCATTTCTCCACCCTTACCCTGAGCGTGTTATTTATGAGGGTCCATTTGTGAAACCAGCAGTGCGGCTCATGGAGAAGGATGCTCTTCTCTTCAGTAGCGGGGGCAGAACCATCTCTCCCGAGGCTCCTTGAGATATTGGTTCGTTTGTAAAGAAGCCCAGCAACTTCCATTCCCATCTGCTATTTTCTTGGTGGGATTTCTTTATTACAAGTGAGCCCAAGGATGCACTGTGCAAACCCGATTAACACGGCTGTGCAAACGAAGGCTCCTGGTATTTGATAATTTTCTGAGTGAGTGTGATTGCCTGGTCACCAGCTGTTAGCGTGAATCTTGGCTCGCAGGCAAAGGAGAAAGTCATCACTAGATTAAATAAGGAAAAAAAAAAGCAAATAAAAGCATTAATAACTCCCCACAAAATATTTGGCTTCCTGTCCTCCTCAGGAATCCATTTCTTGTAGTATTACAATTTGTCTTTTTCTCTGGCTGAAGAAACGGTATCATTGTATTTAAAAACAAATGCGGAAAGGTTACATCCATTAAATAGAATTTACATGGGATGTCTTCATATAGAATATTTTGTACCCAGGAATATCAAAGGTACATTCTTAAAACAGCACAATTGTAGATGACTTACTGCAAATGATTTATTCCCAAATACAGATAATTAAGCTTTCAGCTTAAGGATTTGTCTAAGTTAATTGCATTACTCCTAAAGATAGCCTTTTAATGTTAGTATAAATGATCAGAAGGAAATAAAGATCGCTCTGCCCAGGTAAAATTACAGGGTTGTGATATTCAGGTAGGCAGACTGAATTTGCTAAAATTAGAAATATTCCTGCATACCTGAGTTAGCATCTTCCTTTCTGCGTCACTTGCTATGCTAACAGCAGAGCGGTACCGATAGGTGTTCTCTGCCTTTGGGATGCAAACGCTGGAAGAACGGCTGGAGGAATCCTAAAGCTTCTGAGTCCATTCCTGAGATCACTGTACAAAAAGCATTTGCCTAAGTTTATCCTTTGAAACCCGAAGAGTCTGAGTTTTGAAGAATAGCTTGTGGTGTGGTCTGATAAATAGAATAGTGATTAAAATGCGAGAAAGGAAAACTTCCCTCCCTTGACGACTTTTTATGTTGTGACAAGTGAACTCCTGTCTCAGTTCTCCTGTAGCTGGTCAAAGCTGTACCAACAGTCGTATCTACCCACCCACCCTGTTCTGTGTCTTTCTGCGAGTTCACGGCAGTGTAATACGTTGCAGATCTGTTGTATCTCAGAGACATCTTCCCTGGGCAGCGTGCCCAAATAATACAACAAACACGTGGTCTGAGGCATCACATGTTTGCTCGAGAATCCTCCAGTGCTTACCCAAACCAGGAGGACGTTTGAAAGACGAGACAATGTTTTTAGCTCTGAATTTTTGGCTTGGCATTATTTGCAGTTGAATATTAAAAAAATGCTTTTAGGCTGCCGTGCATAAAGGAATGTTTGTGTGATATCAAAATACAGGGCCAGTCCAGAGGGTAGAGCAGAAATTTCAGTTCATCAGGATGACTTCCTTGAACGAAGTTTAAAGCACCTGAAAGACTGGGACAAATATCTGCTGAACCTCTTCCTATGCATTTCAAGGCCTGAGGACACTGTATGAGATCCAGAATGCTTGCTAGCTCTTCTCCCAAGTGAAGGAACCTGCAGAAGGGCTGCAGCACAGGCAGCATGAGCTGAGCTCCTGTGGGGGATGTACAAAGCCAGCAGCAAGATCTGCTGGGTGAAGGAGGCTAAAGAATCCTACCTCATCCTCACTGGTAGGGGATATGTAAACTGCTCCAGCCTTCTCCTGACTCTTTTTTTTTTATTATTTTTTTTATTTATGCCATGCACTTTCTGTAGGCTTCTCCATAGGGTCTTCAGATAAATATGTATCTCAGAGATTCATTGTTCCTTTTCCTCTCATGATGTTCCTTGCCTCTTACCTTTCCTGTCCTTTGTAATGCAGTTGTAGCTTGTCATATTGCTTCCTGCTGCAGGGATGGTGCTTTGGCAGTGGAGGGATCTCTGTGAAAAGGGCACCCAGATACCACGACAGCGAGCCTCATGGAAACACCTCGGGAGATTAGGTGGGAATGCCGTGCGTGACCGGGTGTTGGCTCCACCTGACCAGAGCCTCAGGCTGCCCGTTTCATTTGTGTGAGGCTGGCAGGCTGTGCTGGGACACTGTGTCCTTTTCCAGTGGATAAGCGCTATGATGTCTGTATTCCGAAGGGCCATATTTCTAGAACATGAAGCAATAAAATAAACCTCTTGATTGTATTCACAGCCTCCGTGTGCCAAGGGAAGCACGTTCTGGTTGTGTTGCACCGGTTTGCTTTGCCTCCCTATTGGAAGCAGCTATCCAGGGATGCTCTAGGACTGATGCTGTTCAAAGGAAACAGGCTTGTTTGGACAACTTTAATGTATTTACCAACCGCTGTGGTTACTGGGACAAGAGACTGGTGCAACACCAACACCTAGGCCCCCCTGGCAAGTCATCTGCCGCCCCATCTGTCTGCCCAAGACGTAGTGACATGTTATAGTCCTGGGGCCTTGTGGCTGTATTTCAAGCTTCAAAGCTTATTAACTTGGCAATTAATGGAAAAATGGTTTGGTAACTGGCAGCACCTGCCCGGTGTATTCTGGGCTGGGATTTGGGGGTTTTTTTCAAAGGAGTCTACCTGAGGGTTAGGCAACTGTGTCTGCTCCTCGATACCTAGATTAACTGGCTTCGTTCTCAGATGAGATCAGATACACAATCTGTTTGAAATCGGTAGTAGCGTTGGCAACATCATCCCTCACTTTGAAAAGGGATACAAGTCTTGCAAGGAGAGATATGTGACAATGGGAACTGGTGAAAAAAGAGCAAGATAAAATGCTCAGGCTCAGGATACTGGCAGGTAGGACATTGAGGTGAGTGGTTCAATCTCAAGCTCCTGTTCTGCCTGCCTTTTCCACTGTATGTCAGCAGCAGGCTACTCTGATTTAAGGTTCTGTGGCAGAAAAAAATTACTAGGTCGTCTTCTGAGACGTCTCTAAATTTCATTTCATTTCTACCTGTTACTTCCACGAATGTAAACACAAGAGACCAACAGTCTGTAAATTCTTGTGTGCTGTGGTGGCTTTGTCCTGTATCCTATTTTTTGTTGCTGCTTAGAGTCAGTATGCAAGGGGTTATTTATTTTCTCTGAATGTTTAATAATGGTTCACAATCTCTATCACATTATACACTGTGTAATATCTTCCTGGTGTTACAGAATATGTTTCTTTTCGCCTTTGAGTCGCCTTATCGTGTAACAGATTAGAAGACATTTAGAACTGCCTCATATGACTATAAAGTGACACAGAACTGAAAGCATCTCCATTTATGAGAAAATGATTGCTTCAAGATGTGTATTAAATCCAGGACGATTACTGATAAAATACATTTGTGGGAAAGCTACTTTTTTTTTTTTTTTTTATAAAGAGCTAAATTGAATCTTACCGAGGTGTCAGTTATAAACTCATTGGTGAAGTGGTGAGAGCAGTCTGTGCTTTGCTTTATACCACTGGGAAATATGCTTTGGCTTATTTGACAGATAAGGAAACTGAGGAGAAATTATAAAATCCATTGAAATGAATGCAGTGTTCTGTTACTACTAATTGTGAAATTATCTATCTGCAGTTTGTTTCACTTAAAGATGCCCATATGATTAAAGAAGACCATATAGAGTCTTGATGTCAGAGCTGGGATTAAAGTTCAGGATGAAAACTCAGCAGGGTTTTTTTGGGTGGGGGGGAAAACTTCCCTTAGATGTGGACTTGGTTAGTCTTAAGCTATTTGCAAATCTGATTTTGAATCTTACCAAACTTTGGGCAAATACGTACAAGGAGAAGCAGAAAGGAATCGGGGAGAAGCAGAAAGGAATCAAGGATTTCATAAATGTTGATACCATCTGATTCTCCCACATTTCCTTATCCAGCTCCACCCTCTCACCTCCCTAATTTCCTTTTATGTGTCCAGATTTGCCAGAGCAGCCAGGCAGACGTAACACTCTGCAGCGAGATGAGGTAGAATGAGTCTTTGGTGGTCAGATGGAGCCACCTGCCTTTTGGGCCCTGCTCCAAGGATTGTTTGAGTATTTCTCACAAAGCAGAATAGCCACAACAGGGCAGGCTGAGGGAAAAGGTGTTTGCAGTATCCGCTACAGTGGTAGTTACTGAGGGCATGAGCACTTTCTTGAGGTGCTGGGCTTTCTTCACATCTCTTCATCAAGTCAGGAAGGGCGCATAGAAAACAGGTCTTCCACTTGGCGTGAAATAGCTGACCATCCTCCCACCCCCATCAGCAGCACGGTTGAAAGGCAAGGAGAGCGCGTGGATAAAGTAGCCTTTCCTTCCTTGTTTTGGAACAGGAATGTGGTTGAGTCGCCATCCCTGGATGTGTTTAAAAACCACATAGGTGTCGTCCCTGGGGACATGTTGTGGTGATGGACTTGGTAAAGTAGATTGGACTTAATGATCTTAGAGTTCTTCTCCAATCGAGATGATTCTGTTTTGCAGTCTGCACGTTCATTTCAATTACAAATTCCTCTNTGGGGGATATATGTTTTTTTTTTTTTTTTTTTTTTTTTTTTTGGAAGTTTAACACTCCTGATGTAGCAAAAGGGAAAGACGAGTGCTCCTGATTTGAACTGAAGCTTGGAAAGAAGCAAACAAAATCCCCTCTGTGATCTCAGAGGTCCTTTTGCCAGCCCTGGTTTGGATGAGGCAGAGGTAACTTGCAGCAGTGTCTGATTACTGCAGGAAATACAGGTCATCTTATTTAATGATCTGGAGCTGGAGAGGTATCGCAGCTTCCGTCTGTCACTTGCGATTAGCGTAGAGCACTGAACTGGACTGGAAATGCAGTTCAAGAACGATGGTGAGCCAGGCTGGGGGGAAGGACAGCTGGGATAAGGGAGGTATCGGGAGCTGCCGCCACCCACCATGGTTGCTGTGGATGAAGCAGAATGGCTTTGGCACTGATTCCTTGGCAGGCTGGGCTGCAGTTAGGGCAAAGTGTGGCACTAAATCAGCTTTTTACTCCCAAACAACTCCTGAAAACGAAATGTGGATGTAAATGGGCATGGTCGCTCACATGCCACACCTCACACGGACTCCCTGGTCTCAGGACCCACCCAGCAGGCAGTTTTCAAGGGTTCAAGTTTAGTTCTTAAAGCAAAACTAATTCATACAAGTTTGATAACACCATTCATGTTGTTCTCTCTCATTCTGGTTTCTAAAGCAGCCTATTTATACTGTGAATTTACACTCCCACCTACTTTTCTATTTGCAAGATTAGACTCCGCAAGCCACCTCCCTGGGAAATGGAAGTTAATTACGATCCAGGAATTCCAGTAAGAGCTGTGCTGTTTTCCAAAGCTCTTACTACCCACTGAGGTCTGGATACCTAAAAATATTTGGCTTCGTGTTTGTCCCTTGAAACATCTTGATCTTCTACTGAACAGGGTACAGTGATTTGCTCAGGACCACATTTCAGCAGCTGTACGTTAATTGAGGAGCTGAACAGTGGCATGAGAGCATTAGAATACATTTCATTCCAGGAACATTGCTATACTGGAATAGAAATTGAAGATTTGTGGTGCTGCAATGAAACCTCCCTGTACCAATCATTACTGCAAGTCAGCGTTCACTCCCCGGGGTGTCCTGTGGTATTAGGTATCTTTTCAGTGATTTTTGGCTTAGATGTTTTTTTCATGTCTGCCCAGAACTTCTGCCATAAGGGTCTGATGCCAGGGACCAGTGTTTTTGTCATAGTAATATTGCAATTATTAGTAAGAATTAAGAAAGATGCTGAGCAGATAGCGATGGCTTTTCCTTTGGCTTGATTCTTGGAGTTTTAGCAGCTCCTGTGTCTCTTCAGACCTTTGAGGTGTTGAGCACAGACACCAGCAGAAAGACCCTTTTTTTTGAGTGGCAAAAGCAAATGAAAAGAAACAGGCAATTTTGAAACTTTTTACGTGTTGTTGCCCTTGCGTTGCATTCGATTTTAATGCTTCTTGTTCCTCTTGTTGCCCTTACGTTGCATTCTATTGTAATGCTTCTTATTCCTCTTATCTTATTCTTTTGCTTATACAGAAAAAAATAATCCCTGTTTGTAAATCTTTGCGTCACAGCTGGTCATCTTAAGTGTGAATTTTGAGAACACTTAATGTAAACGAGGTCAGAGACAGAGGCTTGAGGCTTTTTCTATGGACATTTGAGGTCAACCATGAAGTAGGACTTGATGTGTGTCAAAAAAGCTAATTTTTAGCAGAGTGAAAAGGTACGTGGAGTTGAGTGTTGATGGGAGAGGATGCCAGCCTCAAGGGTGTTTTGCTGGGGTATTTGGGTGGCGAGGTATGTGGGGTGGCTCATTTGGGTCAATTTTGTCCCGGGGTCAGGAGAAATTAAGTATATTTTTGATATGAAAGATAATTTTTCATGAATTTCTGATTTATTTATTTTTTTTACCATAAGAAACTGAATGTGTTGAAATAGAATTCTCTGTGAGAATGAGCTGCAAGTCATATTCAAGGTCGCAGAACTTGTGCTCCCAGCTTCTGAAATACCATTTACTCTCTAAAGTAAAGCTAGTGTTGATTCCCTTTTCATCCCTTTTGTTCTCACGGCTTTGCTTTCCTCTTCTACCGTAAAAATAGTGGTTTGTCAGTATATCATTTGACAGAATGATAAACTAAACCCGAGAAGCCTTGTCTCAAGCTGCATCCTAGTTTTAGCAATGAGCCGTGATGTTAAAAGTTATTAATTCAGCTTCGGGAGCTTACACCACTTTCTTCCTGAGCCTCCAGCATTGTACCTGGCGGGACATGAGCCCTTCTCACCGAAAAGCCATTATGTATATTTCTCTGCTCGTTAAGGAGATTCGCTAGTGAGTAATTCATATTTTTGTGTTGAGAGCTTCCCTCACCTTTGTGCCAGGATCTTTTTCTGTTAGTTGTGACTTTGGCAAATAGTAAGCATTGTGGAAATAGCTCTTTTGTAGTCAGCTGAAACTCTGGACTTGCTCCTAGTTGGGTTAAAATACTTTGTGGTTTTTTGTCTGGTTCTCCTGGACTTTCTTTTCTTGTAAGAAAATTCAAAGTTTTCACATTTCTGTTGGTTTCTTTTGTCGCTGCAAATAAAAATATTCAGGGTAGCTTCTCTGTCTGCTGTGTGACAACACCTGATAGGCCTGACATTTCAAATACAGAAGTAATACCCTCTACCGTTATCTGCGTCTGTGAGCGTGTGTACGTGTACTCATGCAGTTACTGCACTCAAAGTTCAGTGGTGGAATGAAGAGGTAAGTAGAGTGAAGTATTCCCCAAACATCAGAGAAGAAGCCTTTGTTGTGAACGCTTGCAAAGAGGGTGCAGAAAAGCGCTTCTCTCTGACACCACTTGAGTCTTGGCCCGATACAGAGCAAAAGGAGAGACGTTTTGTGCACGTTCCCAGCTTGCTGATAAGTGCCCTTGGAAAACAGCTTCACTTTAAAAATAAAATTGTCCAAAATTATGGGTGACCTGATGCTCTGGAAGCAAGCAGGGCAAGTTATAATAGTGCTGGTTCTCGGGGCTCTGTGGAAGAGGATGGGATGGAATTTGAACCAGTCTCTTTAATGGGAAGCTGTGGGAAGGGCAGGCTTTGGGCTGCATGGGATTGTTGATCAACACTGATGAGTTCCTAACTGGTTACTGTTACTAGCATCACGGAGCTTGTAGTGATTTCTGCTCTGAGTGTGCTTCAGTCATAAAACTCTCAGCTGCCTTCCCTGCCCTGTGAAGGGCAGGAGAAGGTGGATGATTAAATATGTTTGTCTAACAAGAGAGGGGAAGATCTGGAGAGCCTGGAGACGAGACGTCAAGCACGGTGGTACAGAATTCGAGGCCAGCACATCCCTCACACACTATCTGTAGCAGAGCCAACTATTTATCAGTATTTATTTTCCAAGATAACTTCTGGTTTTGCATATTAAATTAAGGTTTTAGCTGCAGATTAGGCAGCATATTTCATTTAGTTTAATTACTGAATGTGGACCAGATTCTCATCTAATAGAAATTGGCGTAGTTGCATTTGAGTATGTGGCCAGATTTTCAGCTTTATTTCAGTGGACCTTTTAGTGCACAATAAATGCCTTTTTTGCTTTGAGGAAGCTGATCTTTCAGCATTTAAAAAGACATAAATTTTAAAGCCTGGAGCTTTAATTCCTGTTCACGTTATAAATATGTGGATTCACACTTTCTTACTTAAAAAAGGGAGTGATGAGAGAATAAAATGACATCAATTAATTCAGAAGTATTGCACGAGGAGGAATTGTCTCTACTGGTTATCTGAGACAGACAACTCAGCCTCAGAGAACATCTGTCAGCAGGCAGGTACAGTTGAAGACAAGACTGTGCAGAGAGAGGTCTAAAGGTACTTGTACTGTTACAGTCTCAGTGTCTTAGCAGAATGAAAACATAAACCTGCTCAGCTAACCGGAGTATTGATGCTTGTCAAGACTCAAGGAAAGGTTCTGAGCTAAGGAAACCCCTTTGCTTCTTGTTCTCCCATGCCTCTCTGATTTTACTGAGTCCAGCATTTTGCATATCAGCAAACGTTTAGAAGTCTGCTCCTGTCAAATCTTGCAATATTTTTGTGAACTATTTTTGTGAACCACTTGTTGTTTTTTTTTTACTTTTATATTGTTAGTTCCAGATAGTTTTAGTAGCAGGCATTTACTCCTTCCTTTTATTCTTTCTTATTTTGCAACCTGACAATAGCTAATCTTTTTGTTGTTGTTGTTTTTTACTGAAGAATTGTCAACCAAACTCTTCTTTGGAGGAGGCGGGTATCTGTTCAAACAGCAGTATGGCTGCATTGAGTATTATAGTGAAGTCTACTATTGTGGACAGGATAAGGGTATATTAAGAGTGTGACCACTAGGTCAAGGGAGGCCACCTCCCCTTCTGCTTCTGCTCCAAGCGAGGCCACCTCTGGAGTATTGTGTCCAATTCTGGGCTTCTCAGGTCAAGAGAGACTGGGAAATGCTGGAGAGAGTCCAGTGGAGGCTCCAAAGATGCTGATGGGACTGGGGCATCTGTGATGAGGGAAGGCTGAGAGAGCTGGGGCTGTTCAGCAGGAGAAGAGCAGCCTGAGAGGGGATTTGATCAATGCTGATCAATATATTGAAGGGCAGGTGTCAAGAGGATGGGGCCAATCTCTTTTCAGTGGTGCCTAGTGGCAGGACAAGGGGCAACAGGCACAAACTGAAGCCCAGTAGGTTCCATCTGAACATGAGGAAAGCTTTGGTGTGAGGGTGTCAGAGCCTGGCCCAAGCTGCCCAGAGAGGCTGTGGAGTCTCCTTCTCTGGAGAGATTCCAAACCTGCCTGGATGTGATTCTGTGCACTCTGCTCTGGCTGACCCTGCTTTAGCAGGGCAGTTGGACTATAGATGATCTCCAGAGGTCTGATCTAGTCCTTACCATGCTGGGATTCTGTGAGAAGAAAACAACTTTCATATTTATTCTTCAGCTGTACCTCTGCAAAGAAGTCCGAGTCCACCTGACCAAAGCAAATACAAATTTCCCTGATGAATTTAATAGAAACAGGATCCTGCTCCATTTTTGTGCCATTCTACATCGATCACTTGAATCACCCGTGACTTGGGCATTTTAGTTAGTGTATTGACCTACAACTCCACAGAGAAATTACTTTTTTTTTTTTTTTTCTCTCCATCAAAATCCATCTCACTTTCTCAAATGATTTCACTAAAGTCAGAATGGGAACTGAGTTTTGATTGAGGTGTGGCGTGAGGGAGAACATGATTGCAATTCATACAGTTGTGTTGGCGAGAGAAGGAATGACTGGAAAGGGCCTCAAGGTAGTAAATTCGAGGTGAAAGAGAGGCTACAAACAGAAACTATCTTAGCCTAGAAAAACAGTTTGATTCGATGCTTTAATGTAAAACTTAGGAAAAATATGTTGCTGTACCATCTGAGGTGTTTTATCCCTCCCTCTCAACTTTCTGAAACACAGGATAATTGTTAAATGGACCAAGGCAACATCCACTAAGTAATGTCACGTAATTATCCAGGTGTTTTGAGGAATGAAGAAATATACTGGTAACTCAGTGACCTGTTAGAGGTAAAAAAACCCCCCTAAGTTCATAGAAACATAGAAGATCTTGGTTGAAAGGGACCTTTAAAGGCCATACACTCCAACCCTCCTGCAGTGAGCAGGGACATCTGCAACTAGAGCAGGTTGTTCAGAGCACCACCCAACTCGAACTTGAGTATTTCCAGGGATGGGACTTCTACTGCCTCTCAGGGTAACCTGGGACAGGCTTTCACCACAGTCAGTGTAAAAAATTTCTTCCTTGTGTTTAGTCTGACATGGGACCCTTAAATCTCAAAGTTTGCAGATGGTGCTCGTAGTCGAGTGCAAAGGCTGCTAAAACTCCCAGGGAAGTGTTGAGCATCCTCAGGATGGGTACCAGAGGGCATCATTTTGCCACTGTTTAAAACCTTGGCACACCCCCATCTTGAGCCCTTTGTGCAGTTCTGGTCCCTGTATCTCAAGAAAGGAGCAGTGGAATTAAATATCTTTCTCTCTGTGTGTATACAACAAAAATGACCTAAGGGCTGGAGCATTTGCTCTACAAGGGCAGTGTCCTGGTTTGGGTTAGAACAGAAACTCTGTGCTATGACTCTTACTTTTCAGCTAAGTCTGTCTGAAGTTAGCAGCATGTTTACCAGACAGAGTCTGCTTCTAGTAGTGATAACGCTTCATGGTTAGAGTTAGTACCAAGGATTGGGATGTGAACCAAGGTCATTGACAGACTTCGCGTACCACACGAGGGGTGCAGAAAAGAGAAGGCTGTACCTTCAGGGAGGAGCAAACAGGACAGGTGACCCTAAATTAGCCAACAGGGACATTCCATATCCATATACGTCATATTTGGTATAAAGCTGAGGGATCACGAGGCTCTTCCTCTCTCGCCCCTTCTTCTACCTTTCGCCATTTTGCGCTTTGTCTTCCGTTTCCCTGAGCTCGAGCTGCTCTCTCAGCTTCGGGACTCTTCCTCGCTGGGTTTGGCCTTGGCAGCTTCAGCTTTGCCCTGAGGCCTCCGGCCCCGGTCTCAGCCCCCGGCTCAGGCCTTGGCTGGGCCCCAGGTTCTGGGCCGCATCCCTGAATCCAGCTCCCGGTTCCCGGCTGCTGCTGGGCCCTTCCCCAGCATCAGTGGGGACGGGGAAGGATTTACCATCGGGGGGGTTGGGTTCGGTACCAGTTTTGTACATATTTGTGTATATTTCCCTTTTATTCTTACTGTTATTATTATTTTCATGTTTTAGTCAAGCAGTTCTAGTTTCCTTTCCTAATCGATAAGTCTCTCTCCTTTATTTCCTTTCTTCCCTTTTTGGGTGGGAAGGGGGAGAGAGCGTTCTGTTGCCGATTTTGGGGGTGCCCTGACCCCAAACCGTGACAGGCACATTAAAAAGTAAGGACTCTTCAGGTTGGAGAGTAGAAAGCTGTGTGGGGGATATGAGCAAGGTATACGGTATCGTTAAGGGAATAGTGTGAATGCAGAGCTGATACCCACCACATTCAGCAATATTAGAATGAAGAAGAGAGCAGTTTTAAAATAATAATAATAAACAAGTATTTTTGACCATAGTTGGTAATAAATTGCTCAAATTTGGTTCTACAGGAGATTGTGGAGACAGGTAATGTGAGCAGGTACAAAAAGGATTAGGCAGTGGGTCTGCAAAGAGGAATGAAAGGAAAAAGGCAGGGTCTCTAACACAGCAGTGTGGATGCTGAGGATTTACAAGGAGAGTGGCCTGTGGGACATATCCAGATGAATCTGCTGTCCCTAAAAGCCATCTCTTACAGCTGCTGGTGGATATCCCTGTTTTTGCTGGAGATGGACCCCATTGTCTGACCCAGAGTGACCTTTTTTTACATTCACAAGATATTTCTCCCATTTCTTCAGAGAAAATGTCGACATTTTCACGTTTGCTAAACAGATGAAAACAGTCTTCTAAACACCTGTTTTTCTGTAAGTAAGTATCCTCTAAAACTAAGGTGACGTCTGAAAAATATAAATGAAAGTAGATTCAGAAGCCCTGTCTGGTTTTGCTTCACAGGAGTGAGTGCCCAGGGGCACATTTAGTACAGACCTCCTTGAGATTTCTGACTCACCCGAAGCGTCGCCCACACAGATCGTGTTGAACAGAAACGCTGCTGACCCTCTGACAAGTTATGAAGTATCCTTAGTTTCACATGTTGTGGGTGGGTTCTCTGACAGCTGAGTTGTTGGATAAAAGGCAGGGAGACCGGGATGATGATACAGCTACCCGTGTTAAACCCCATTTTACCGTACAGAAGTGCATGGTTAGCGCAGTCCACGTGTATACCCAGGATCACCACGATAGTAACTGATTTTTTTGGCTGACATATAATTCAGTCAAAACTTTTAATTTATCTCTAAGTGGAATTCTTAATAAGTTTGATTTATCTCACTGGGGATGCAGGAAGAAAGGAAGAGTAGTCTCTCCCTGTGCTTAACACTGTGAATAAAGCCATAGGCTGAGAGATTTGGAGTCAGATTGATCTTCAGTTATTTTTTTGCTCCCTCTCAAGGGAGGCAGCTGCATAGCTCAAGGGAAAATTCAGCCCACCTCAAGATCTTCTGCTGCCGGCTATCCAGGCAGCATAGGATGATTGAGCTCTAACTTTGGTAGTGCAGTGCCTGAAGTCAGTTGGGATTAATGCAGGTTCTTCCCCTTTTTCTAGACTCTTTTCATTGGAAAAAATCAGAGGATTTTTTTTTTTTCTGAAAATACTTGAAGTGCTGTCAGTCTTTGGATGTGATTGCTGGACATGTAAAGGGATCATTTAAGATGAGTCATGCTTTAGACTCCTTGTTTGATGTGTGGTGGAGTAGGGAACTATGTTCTCTAGCATTTATTATTGCTTTTGCCAGAAATTCTGCGCTTGATGATTCCTGTTGATTTGTTGGTGTGACAACCAGGCACACTGCGCTAGCTGCAATGTCCTGGGGGGGCACATTTTGCCTTCAATACATTCATACAGCTCTCCTTCAAAACATAAAATTTTAGAGAGATATAAAAATGGTTCTTATTCCTCTTCTATATATCTGATGAGACCCAGTGCACACACTGTTACTTACATTGTACATATAAAAAAATCGGTAGTTGAAATGCTGGATGGAAAGCACTTCTGATAGCCGAGTTCCCTTTGAATGAGCTGGCAACAGGAAGAAGAAATGAATTTTCTATAGCTACAAATTTTAATGGAAGCTCACACAGATAGGACCTATCTCCTCTTTTTTTCTTTTTTCTTTTTTTTTTTTTTTAATTTTATTTTAAGAGTGCAAACAACTATATCACTTTGACAGTAGCGAAAAGTTATGAAGATTGGAACTTCTGGATCTGTGCCTTCGGGGATGCGGAGAACCCTGAAGTTCTTCAAGGGTCCATGAACCTTATATTAAGGGAAATCCTTTACTTGGTGCATATTATTAATCTCCCATATGGGGACAATACAAGGCTGTTATGTATCTAATATTTCAGTATCTGTGCACTATGATGTTTTGTGTATCTTTTAACACAGAAAAGCCCTTCCCTTATCGCATTCATCGGTAACTTCCCAGGTAATGATTCTTCACCTTCATTATGCTTCATTATTTGTTTTTGTGTTGTCCTGTGTGGTCACTGTATATGATATGAGCTTTTGGTTGATGAGGGCCGTGTAGTACCTGCAGGTACCAAAGCCCAGGAGGCTTTAGGAAAGAATCACACTCATTTTTTCTGCTGTGAGCAATTATCTTCTAAATACTGTGCTTCTACCAACCCATCAACAATGCTGGTCAGTCATGCAAAGCATGAGGGCTTTTCTTGTCTAATATGCACCTCCTGCAGAAAAATTGAACTTTTATTTGGCTGTAGTGAGCGATAGGAAAGTAATAACAAAATACAGGCACCTGGACAGAGATGTTATTTCCTATGGGTGACCTTTGCTTGAGCTTTTGCCTGTTGTTTGCAAAGCAGGGTAGTACGTGGGGGTAACAGGTGATAGTGGTGGAATAAAGAGATGCAAAGCAGGACATATGATTTGTGATGTTATTGAGAGCCGACAGATGTACTGGCCAGAATGACACTGGGCGATGCTCACAACTCTTTTAAAATGCAAGCGTAAAAGACTTGTTCTTTATTTCCTTTAGGTTTGGATACCATTGAGCATCCTACTAGTAAAAATGGTTCTTTCTGAATATATGAAGAACTGTTTTCTATCCAGAGATTGCATCTCCGTCCACCTCTACTACTTACTCTGCCTCCAAATACTGCATGATGTCAAAACCATTTCATAGATTATTCCTCTGACAGTTTAAGTAATATTATGCAGTGGGAATACCTGTCTCAGAAGATAGCTTGTGGTCTGTGGAAAATATTGCCACCCTAAAGATAGGAAATCCCCACATATTTCTGAGCAGAAGTGTGCAGTGTTCCTCTTTACCATCCCTACACGCTATCGATCTTTTTAACTTTCCGTGTTTGAAGCATTCCGGCTCCTTTCTCTCTAATACCAGGATCCAGCTGTTCACACTCTGGGATGCCCATGTTGTTCACATGAACATTACTGAAGCACCCATTTCTTAAATTTTATTCCATCTGATGTACTTCAGGATCAAGTGTAACTTTTCCTGTATGTTTTCTGCTTCTCCCTGCTTGAGGTCCCCATCGGTGATGGGTGATGTACCAATATCACCCCAACACTGGGACTTTAAAGTCAAGGCTTGACATGATACCAAAACTCGCAAGAATGAATGTGACCTATTCCTTGTACTATTTGGCGTGGCCCAATTTTGTTCTGCACCCGCTGTTCTTGGCATCCATCTGCCTTATCTCCACCTTGCAGCACTGCGCTCATCTGGAAGTAGAGGAGGGCAAAGTTGGGAAGAGTTTGGGCTTCTTCCCACCCATTCCTATTCCCTGCCTCCTCCCTAGGGATGTGCTGGGGTAAAGAGCTGCTGCGCCACAGCCTGCGATCCTTCAGCGTAACGGTGGAGTTGAGACTCTTATAATCCCGATCCTCCACACACTGGAAGTAGGTGAATTAATGAACATAGGCATGGTTAAAGATAGCAGTGAATGTGGTTATCAGGATCAGGGGGTATTTCTGAAATAAATGCGTTGACTAATTGCATGAGGCATAATTTCACCATCTTTCAAGTCTTGCTGTCATTTTGCTTTGTTCATGGCAATGCCTTTTCACCTGGAATTGTAACTGACTTTTGAGGTTTAAAAATTTGCACTTTCTTGCCTGAAGCAAAGGTTAGAAACTCTTTAAGGACAACTCTGAATTTCAGCTGCTGCACCTGGTTTCTTTATGTTTCCCCTTGGAATTAAATTGACTTAGGGAAACCTCTGCTGTGCGTCTACTCACTGAATCTAGGAAACTCGTGACATTAAGCTCATCTATTAGACCGTGTGAAAACGGTAAAAATTCATGGAATAGGGGTGTGCTGGTATGGTTACCAGCCTTCAGCTTGCTGAGGACTTCAAATGGTTCTTTACAGATGAAAAATAGTCCATTTTGACTTCATTTCTATAGCTGGCTTTTGAAGGTTGCTACACTTGACTTAGGAGTGGAGCACTTTTTGAAATGAAGAAAGGTATCCCCTAGGAACACACGTCTGATGTGACCTTGAAAGCTGGAGACTTGCTTATGGCTTTCATACCCAGTAGCTTTCCACAATGTGCTGTTTAAATAAACTGATTTTTGACCAAAACCGCATAACAATACTCTTCTTGAAAGTGCTGTGGTCTAATGCGACAACGTGAAATTATTTGTGGTCACTGAAGAGGAAGCCTTAAACCCACCTGATTGTCTTCGTGTTCTGTGCAAGACAGTAAATGACAACTAGCAGTGGGTGTCGTCCTTTTTCTCTAAAGGAACTACTGAGATTTGTGACACATTTCTGATATCTTAAAGTAAAATTTATGTCCTTGATGTAATTTTTTCCTGCTTTAGCACTTTCTGCGTGTATCATCTGTATTAAACTCTAAGGCACCTAATTAATGGAATTTGTAGTAGGTTGGCTTCTTGCTGAGCTAAGCTTTCAGCTGAGTGATTTTAATTTCTGATATTAAAGCTGGTGTGTGTGGTTCACTCTACTGCTGTGTTTTCATTAACCTATTTAAAGCACGTGTCGATTATGACTGCTTTGCTGAAGGGTGATGGATTTACCTGATCCTACCAGATGTAGAAGCGTACGAGTATCTTGCCTCGCTTGACTACTGCCAGTTAAGTAAATGAGTAGGTGAGGTAACACGTGAACACAGAAGATTTGCTCAGCCAGAAGTCTGTTCAAGGAGCAATGCGTTTCTCAACGTGTGTAGAAGATCATGTGGTGATACCCAAATGCTCATGTCAGAAACTACTTGATAGACGAAGGGTGGCCGTTGTTACCATGGGAAGCTCTAAAGTTAATTTTGTTTAAATCAGCATTTTTAACACATTAATACTAGTAGCAAGCAAGTCAGACCTTTAGAAGAATTTCTGGCCCTCTCAGATGGGGCTGTGTAGCCCCATTTCAAGGTATCACAAGGATGATAGCCAGCTACACTTCTGCACTGGTAGATGTGCTTGAGGCGAGGTGGAACCACACCTTGAAAAGGTCTTCAACTTATTCCTTCTTCAATTAAAGAAGAGAGGGGAAAATAAATTTATGTTTTAAAAGTTCCAGTCCCCATGTCCAAGTGTTTCCTTCTTGAACTGAGCTTGCAGCTAGTTTTATATTTCTTTTATTAACAATTTATGAATCCCTGAGTAGTCTGTAGTCCGCATGCATCATTTTTCCATTGTTCTTGCTGGTTGGTGGGTTATTTTTATTAACCCTTGTTTAAAGCATGCGCATGTATTGCATCTTCACCACAGAGCTGCTTGAGGTTTTATTATGTTACCTCATTTTATGGCATATCCTTTGGGTATAGCTATGATTCTGCCGGCAGTCTCTACTTGTCAGTGATTCACAAGTGAAATCTCCCTGGATAGGAAGATTATTACAGTCAGGAAACCTTAAGTATTATTTTACTACCGTGGTGACATGGGTGATTTTTAAAATATTCATATTTTATTTGGTTCAGGGTAAGAATTCATTAATATCTTTTCCTGGGCCTTTTGATGTCCCTTGGAAAAGTGATGTTTTCTGCTTTAATACTTAAAGTCTCCATATTATACTGCTAGCGAGAAAACACACAAGAGAAGTTGGCACCAAGAGAATAATACAGGCTGGGCATCCTGCTAGAGATCCAGGCATGAGGCTTCTTCCAGCTGAATCCCAGAGCCTGGTCTTCCTGCATTCCTTTATTGGAAGATAAATGCTTTGTGCTTCGAAGGAGACATCCCATATCTGGCAACACTGGGCTCGAATATTCAGGTTAAGATGCAGTCAGTACTTACACCAGTTTTACCCAGCGTTGCTGCCGCTGAGAGCGACTCTGAATCGAGTTCCCACGGGGTACTGCACGTATCTTTGGAGTTAAAAGTTTAAATAGTTTCAGAGTAGGCTTGTCTGGACAGTGTGTGGATCTCAAGTGTGTGCTTAGCTGTCTCACATCAGAAGGAACCTTCCTATGAACTGAGCCAGCTGTGTCAGCTACTGGCGTTTGGAAGTGGAACACACACAGTGGACGCTCACCTCAGTTTAAGCTTGAAGGCGAAGTCCATGGTGCTCAATGCATAAGCATTTCCAGAGAAAGGCTCATTGATCAAGTTGGTAGCTGCTGCTGTGAACCTTCGTATGAAGCCACTAACTGAACTAGCTCCAGTTTTGCATATTCTACTTCAAGTAGACTTCAGGGAACTTGAAGCTTGTTTACAGATCGATGCAAGCAGGCTTTGCTTTTGCCTTGAGCTCCTTGAGGATGTTTTCAGATTTTTTTTTTAGTACATAATTAGGGACTGTCATCCTGTTAAAACAAAACTTCCTAGAGTATAGCAAGATGTCAAGACATGCCCAGACCAACAGTACCCTGGGCTACGTCCCAAGCAGCATGACCAGCAGGTTAAGGGAAGGGATTCTGCCCCTCCACCTTGCTCTGGTGAGACATCCCCTGCAGTGATGGGTCCAGCTCTGGAGTCCTCAGCACAGGAAGGCCTGTCGGAATAGGTCCAAAGGAGGCCACAGAAATGATCGAGAGCTGGAACCCATCTGCTGTGAGGCCAGGCTGAGAGACCTTGGGGTTGTTCAGCCTGGAGAAGAGAAGGCTCCGGGGAGGCCTTATTGCTGTCATCAAATATTTAAAGGGGGCCGATCAGAAAGATGGGGACAATCTTTTTTGTAGGGACTGTGGTGACAGGATGAGGGGTGATAGTTTTAAACTAAAAAGAGGGGAGAATTAGACTAGAGAGAAAGAAGAAATTTTTTACACTGAGGGTGGTGAGAGCCTGGCCCAGGTTGCCCAGAGGGGTGGTAGAAGCCCCATCCCTGGAACTATTCCACGGGAGGTTGGCTGGGGCTCTGAGCAACCTGCTCTGGTTGCAGATGTCCCTGCTGCCTGAAGGAAGGATGGAACTAGANCCCTCCACCTTGCTCTGGTGAGACATCCCCTGCAGTGATGGGTCCAGCTCTGGAGTCCTCAGCACAGGAAGGCCTGTCGGAATAGGTCCAAAGGAGGCCACAGAAATGATCGAGAGCTGGAACCCATCTGCTGTGAGGCCAGGCTGAGAGACCTTGGGGTTGTTCAGCCTGGAGAAGAGAAGGCTCCGGGGAGGCCTTATTGCTGTCATCAAATATTTAAAGGGGGCCGATCAGAAAGATGGGGACAATCTTTTTTGTAGGGACTGTGGTGACAGGATGAGGGGTGATAGTTTTAAACTAAAAAGAGGGGAGAATTAGACTAGAGAGAAAGAAGAAATTTTTTACACTGAGGGTGGTGAGAGCCTGGCCCAGGTTGCCCAGAGGGGTGGTAGAAGCCCCATCCCTGGAACTATTCCACGGGAGGTTGGCTGGGGCTCTGAGCAACCTGCTCTGGTTGCAGATGTCCCTGCTGCCTGAAGGAAGGATGGAACTAGATGCCCTTTAAAGGTCTTTTCCAACCCAAAGTATTTTATGATTCTATAATTCTGTAATTACATGAGAAAGAACTGGGGGAGCCAAGGAAGACTGAAACTGGAGAAACAGCACTTTTGTTCTGCTTTGGTGGGGCTCATTTGAAAAGTCAGCTTGTGCAGTACAGTTTTGCAGCTCTAGCTGGGAACCCCTTAGAGATGCTGTAAAAAAGAAAAAAAGTGTACTCATCTTTGGTGCTGTAAACAAGACTTTAATGGATTAAGATGTGGCTTGTAAGAGTCTTAGGTTTTATTCCAACCAAAGGAGCAAGTAAAACATCCTGCATTCCTTGTTGGTCACACCATTCTTTTCCACCCCAAGAGATTTTGCTTTGCTGCTGCTCAAATTTCACAGCTGCCACCACTGTGTCCATTAAAAAAAACCCCCAAAAACCCACAGCAAATACTTCAGGGATGAAATGTAAGCATTTCACTGATACAAGGCAGTATGGGAGATGTGTGTGATTTTGTTTTCAAAACTTGCCTCTGGAGAGTTTTCCTAGGGAGAGGGAGGGCACATCTGCCCTCTTTCCTAAGGAGTGAGACCTCTGCGAAGTATTGCCTCTGAACCTCAGGAGCATCTTTAGAGGCTTCCCCACTCCCCTTCTCCTTTTGAGCAAGGGTACTGGCAAAGATTTCCCCTGTTGCAAGCCGATTGCTGAGGGCTGTCAGTTGTGAGTCAACTGAACCCCCACTTTGTAAGCAAATTTTCATGCCATCATGGTGGTGGAATTGACCCAGCAGAGGAGCAGGGGTTGTGAGTTGAGCAAGCAGCTGTGGTTTTCCTGGCCACATGCTGAAGTTCTTCAGTAGATGAAAGTCAATAGGCCTTTAGAGTTCGTGTTTAAATGGGATTGTTTTTAATGCTCTCCAATACAAACGAGAAGAATGGAATCCCTCCAAGTGCTCTCTACGTCCTAGAATGATCAATCTTTGCTGAAAAGGATTAAAACTAATACACGCAAAAAATGCAGCGGGTAAACCAAAGATTAAGTTAAATAAGTCTCTTGCCTTCTTTTGTATCAACACAATGATGTAATTAAGATCAGAGGGACTCTGCGGTTTACAGAACTGGGATCCTTGTTACAATTTTGAGCCCGTTAATGCACGGACAAAACCCGCATATTTGTTCAGCCCAGCAGGAGGAACTAAACAGCCCAATCGTACTTCAAATGCCCGCTTTGGTAGCAGTTTTACACTGATATGTGAAAATGCAGTCAAATATGCATTGGGAAATTACACTGGCAAATTTAAGCACTTAAGGCTTAACTGAAATGTAGAACATTGAATTTCTTGAACTAGTCACTGGAACATTTGCAAATAAACCAAAAAAGTATCCGTCCTCCTGTGTTTCTGCAGAAACTCGGAGGGGTTGTTGCTGTGAGGTGTGGCACGTCCTACCATTTATTAGTTTGGGCTCGCGAAGTGCTTCATGCTTCCCTTCTTTCCTTCCCTTCTTTTCTTTAAACCGCAACTTTTGATCTCTCCAATTTGCTCAGATGCTCCTCTCAGAATAACTCTCAACAGCAGATACCATCGCTTCCAATAATTATTTGTACACAATTCCTTCTCTGCGAGCTTATGTAATCTCTTTCCAATGGAAAGCAGAAAAAAACCCCTTCCCCTTCCTCTGCTCCTCTTAGTACGCTTGCAAGATGAAATGTTGCAGCAAAACGTTGTTTCTCGGCTCTGATTAAAAGCATGAGTCATAATTTGTCAGGTCGCGTGGGTTAGAATTGCTCAGGCTCTTTTGCCGCATCCATTTCAGGATACGTTAAAATGGAGCGTGGAGCTGCTGCAGTGAAGTCAGAGGGAATTTCCTCGTCTTTCTGGCCAAACGTGTAGGCAAGAAATGACTTCTGGGAGCCTTTGGAATAGCTATAAATCAATGCCATGAAAAGAAAGAGTCACTGGAGAAAGGTACTGCTTTGAAATGAAGGACAACAACTGGTACCAACTGCGTGTCCGAACCACTTCATGGGTTTGCAGTCGTTGGGCTTTCAGCAGAACAAGGCAATTTAATTGTGAATTGAGGTTTTCAATACCGCACCGAATTTGTTCAACTCTTACACGTAGGCTGAGATTTCATGCAGCATGAAATTATGCTGACTCCAGTTTCTGCCAAGACCCACAAGGAGGTTTATTAATATTCTGTGTTTTCACGGTAGATGCATTCCAGACAGCCAAACCGAAGCATTGGTTTATTGGCACAACAGGCCCCAAATCACACTTTCATACTCGGGGGTGGCAGTTCCCTTATGGCAGCGTGTTTATCGCTTATCATTAAAATGTGCTATTTGCAGAGTCCGTGTGTAATGTGCTCCCAATACTCTGTTCAGAACACACATCTCAGCTGAAAAATATCAACACAAAGACGGTTTGAGAAAAATACAGGATAGTGCTGCTTCATACTGGTGCTGGGGACAGAACTGCCTCATGGTAGAGGGAACAGTAATGAAGAAGGGATGCCGCGTGAAAAAGAAATGCCATTTGCAAC
>WEIS01034292.1:0-45690 GCA_013389965.1 Todus mexicanus | reverse complement strand
GTACCTGTCCTTCTACCTTTGCTCATCTGGCCTCTGGAACAGATCATGATTACCACTAATGTACACTGGTGGTTATTGATCACCTGTAGATGAAGCACTGGATCAGCACTTTTCCCTTCCTCCAGAGACAGATTCTGTCCCACTACTGTCCTGTCTGTCCACACTGTTGCAACCTGAGTTGAGTTGTGGTAGGTGCTGAAGAGAAACAGAGAAAGCCATGTCTAACTCAGGGAGCTATAACCTCTACTTAGCTATGTTTTCTGGACCAAGTTTTTGTGCTGATGCTCATGAAGCTGAAATTGCTGTTTCAAGGCTCTTGAGGATGCTCCTGCATCTAGACCATGGTGTTATGGAAGGTGTCCTGGCTGGAGAGGAAAGGGAGCAGGGCTCTTCAACTTTTCTCTGTACATCAGTTGTTTCTTTTGATATGCTATGGTACTTCCTTTATGCTTAACTGAGCTGTGTTGTTCCTAATGTTGCACCCTGTTAAATCAGCAGCGAGGCCTTTGGGAATACCTCTTGGGAATTGCTCTTAGGGATGGTGTGGGTGAATTTGAGGAAGAGCATCAAAATCCCAGGGCTGTGATTGTGGGGGTTAATCTCCTGGATCCTCCTTGAAGCTGCTCCAGGATTTCCCTGGCAGCTGTTCCCGGACTTGCTACAGTACAGCTTTTATGCAGTGCAGAATGATGCAATCCTAGTTCAAACAACCCTCTTGCACTGCTTCTTTTAATGTTAGGAGAGTGTCTTCTGATGTAACCTAGCATAGTTTTTTTTTGGCTTGCATGAATGCGGTACTGATTTACACCGATAAGGCTCTTTGGCTGTGTTTGCCTAGCCCTTAGTATGGTGGGTTATGACGTCTGTCTGGAGTTAACATTCACATCTTCCTTTTATGGCTGACCACAAAGTGCCACCTCCTTTCTGTACTAGCCCTCCCTAGGTATATTTGCACAAGTCAAGTCCCACCCTCTGTGCTTTTCCCATTGATAACTGATGGTGTGTGTTGTAGATGTCTTCACGTTGACATGATGTGGTTCCTCTGCCCTGATGTGAGCCTGGGCTTTTTAGACTCTGCATCCATCTACTGCAGAAAGGCTACTTCAGACCTGAGGCTGTCATTCTGGGGCTGGGCTTGCACCATTTGGCCTATTGGCCTGGCAGGGTTTCTTCAAGACTGCCTGGTCCTCACAGTGTTTCTCATCCTATGGCCTGTAGAACATGCAAGGTGACAGGGTAACCACTCACTAATGTCAACAAGACAATGTGAAAAAGAAAACTGCTCCCTGTCCTTATGTATGTATAAAGGGAGAAACAAAAGGGAGGAATTAAAGGCAAATAAATGAAAACAGAGGTGGCCTGGCTGATCTTCAGTTTGGTTGTCAGTGACAACTATTCTGGCAACTGTGTGCAGCATGGAGTCTGCCTTTTATTTTCTAGAGGGCCCAGGCCATCTTTCTGTTAAAAGAAGAGGCTAAGAAACATGGCTCAGGGGAGAGTGAAGGAATCATCTCTCACATTAGACCCCAGGACAGGCTCTTTTTACTCTGTGACAAGGACTGGCAAAAAAGGGCAACCAAAATTTGGTCCTCTGCAAGAGGAACAAGGTGGGTAATGCCAATGGAACCAGTGCTCAAAAAAAACAACAGACTTGATGGTGTGTCTGCCCATCTTGTGCATTATGGATGCACAACACCTTCGAGCACTCCTTTGTCAGACCCTTTGAGGTGCTCTGGAGAGGTTAACTTAGAAAATCTTTGGACTGCGTTACCCCACGTGCAAAAATGCAATGTGGCACCTGGATGCTGCAGGTGGCTTAGCCTTGGGTATAGGGGAAGAGGGAAAACACCACATTTATTTGCTGTCCTTGGAACTGCACACGTAATGTTTGCCTGCTTGAGTGAAATTGCAAGCTGGAGGATGTGTGTTGAAGGAGGAAAGATGATGCTTCGCTGAAAAACTTTACTCAGGCAGGGTAATTTAGTCCACAGAAACTAGTTAATCATAGAAGCCGTATGGTGTGCGAGTACACAAGCCTTCAACTGCCAAAGCTTCCTTGGTGTGCACAACAACCAGAGGGAGATACAATGCAAACACGAGTCCTCTGTGGGAGACAAACATCCCTGTGTCTTAGTGGAGAAATTTTTGTAAATAAACCACCTGTCTCTGTTTGGTTACAGAGGAGCTAAAAAAGAAGCAAGGACACTGGGAGGTCAGGCTCCCTGATTGATAGCTGGTGAGAGACAGATTGCTTTGGTGAAAGACAGAGATGGTGGCAGCTTCTTCCCTTCGTTCCTCTTCTGGCTTCACTCATTGAAGGAAGGATGTAGGAATCACGTTGTCACACATTAGTACTGTGCTATTTAATATTCCTGCTTGTTTTTCGGTAACCCACTGTAAGGTGGGTTGTGCAGATAAAAAGGGGCATGCAGTGTGGCTTGGTGAGCAGGCAGAGCAGATAGCCCATCTCCCCCTTGCTCCTGGAGCAATGCCTTTTGGGGTCTTCTGGCAGCCCCCCTGTGGGCTGGACAGGTAGAACACTTCTAGGGGCACTGCAGGAGGTATGAAAAGGGAGCAATTATTTTGAAAGCACAATAGAGAGAAGGAACCAAGAGCATTGAGGGCACCCCTTGCCCTTGTCTGCCCTAGTGTGCCAGTGTGTGCATACCCTGTGCCTACCAAAGCCACAAGATAAGGCAGTCCTGCAAGGAGATGTGTGTGAGTGACTCTGAGCTCCATGCTGAAATTACACCATCCTTATTTAAGCAGCTGTTGTGCAGCTCTGTGAAAGTGCAACAAAGCAGGCAGGATAGAGGTGGGCAAATGGCATTCTCCCAGATGAGTACAGAGGAGGGGCCAGCATACCAGGGTGCTTGTTCCTCACAAATTTGGCAAGAGGTGTGGCAGTAACCCCATTTTCAGCACTCCCCAGCACCACGGTGATATGACTAAGTGCTGAGAGATGGTTTCCCTTGCTGTTGCAAGGAGTTGAGGAAGGTGCTGTGTTGGATGGACACACTGATGTGCAGGTAAAGGTGGTCTGAGCTGCTTTGCCCAAGGTGTGCAGTGGGGAATTTGGCAACAAGTCAATGCCCTGGGCAGATCAGTGGGTTCAGGAGCAGGTTGAAGCCTTTTGAGCTCTATGGAAGAGGCATTTTCTGTGCCTTATAATCTCACCCTGGATATATTACATAACATGGGCACATCATGAGTACACTCACTTAGCAAAATGCTCTCTCATTCATCAGTCTCGACTTCAAAGCTACTCAGACAACGGCCTTTGCTAGTGTTTGTGTAACACCTTGTGCAGAGGAGTCCTGATTCCAGCTCTAAGGTATCACCCCAGGAGTGAGTGCTGTTCAAGCCCTCTGAACTTCCAGGGCATTTTGCTCCGAAGGGTTCTGTAGCCAGATATGTCCCGAGGGGTAGAGAAAGGAAGAGGTTCTGCCAGAGTTTCAGCTGCCTGCACACAGTCTCGTTGTCACAGTTGTGGGAGAGACTTCTGCAGAGCTGGGCCAGAGAAAACAGGTTTATCCCCTTGGCCTGGAATTGCAGGGATGCTTAAAGGAGAAGAGTTGCAGCACTACAGTGAATGAGTACAGATTTAAGGGGGAAAAATGGAGGGGAGATTTATTCCACCATGTTGGAGTAAACCAAGGATCCCCTGGCTGCAGGAATGTGTCTTAAGCCCTCCTGTCAAAACATGTAGAGGTGAATGTCTCCATTATCCATGCTGTTCATGTTTGCCAATGAGGAGTGTACATGTGCCTGCTACTCAGTGTTCATATGGAGGACAAGTTTGTGTTGCTTGGTGGGAGGAGAGGGTAAAGAAAACCTTTGCTCTGCTCTGAACTTCCCTGTGGGCTCCCTGTATCCCTTCCTAGCTGCTTGGTTAGGCTTCTTCCTCCCAGTTGGGAGGATGTGTTCTCATCATATGTTTTTTGTTGCTGTGAATGAGTGAGGCCAGAAATCTCATACATGAAAGCAATATCACAGCTGATTTCCTGGGGCTGATAAGAACAGGAATTGGAAAAATAACTTGGCATTTTTCAGTGAGGCTCTTCTGGTAGCATAGTACTAGGCTAGGGGGGGGGTGGGTGAAAAGCAGAAAATGTAGAACAAAGGGTGAACAGCTGTGACAGGGACACCAAAGCAGGTAGGAGAGTTTCTTCTGGTGTACATGTCTCTGTATTATGGAGTCCTGCTGCAAATTTGGGAGGAATATGTTCCTTTACTGAGGCAAGACTAGGTGAAATTCGCTCTGTTAAGCACCAAAGATAGGCTCTTCTTCCCTCACCAATGTTTCCCACATCACCAAAAGTTGCTTTCCAGCCTTGGAAAAAAGAGAAATCCCAAGAAGCTTCCCTGATTCCTTGTATGGCTGCAAAGGTTAGATCAAAGAGGAATTCATGTTTGAGCCTGCAAAAACTGGAATGAAATAGTGTCCACCTGCCCCAGGGTGGTTTTCCTTAGGTCTCCAAATAGAGAAATGAGGGGGGCTACGTTGCTGTAAAGAAGTTAAAGGTATGCAGGAATGTTTAATGTTTTGTAGCCAGCTTCGGCCAAGTCTGTATATTATTAAATTACCTTCAGAATAGAGTAACTGTGTTTATGGTGCCTGCTGGAAGTGCTGTCTGGCTCATACTGCCTCCTAAATCTGGGATATCTGCACAATTAAACTACTGGTCACGGGCTGAAGCTATACCAGGGACCATCCGAACAGTCATATTTCCAGTTGCCAGTCAACCTAAAAACTGCCTTCTCCTTCCTTTGATCCAGTGGGAGGCTGGTGTGTCCTCATTGGTCTGTGTGAAGACAGTGGGATGTTCCAGCTTTGGGACTCACTGGACAAGGAAGAGACTGAACATATCTGAAGGAGGGTGTTTGGGGCATTTATTGTTGTCTGGGAAGTGGTGGTAGGTGGTTCTTGTGCCTGCTCCATCTCTTTGGTGATGATGCCAGCCTTTCCTCCTGGGCAGCAGGCTTGTCGTGGCACCGATGCTTGATGTGGGGTGTTGCAGTGAGCTGTCTTGCCTGTGGCAAGGCTGGTGTGCTGAAGAACCATGTGTGTCTTACCAGGGCCTGTGATTGCTTGGCAGGTTAATAGCATTGCTTCCATCACCCTCCACTGTGTCCAGATCAGCATCTCAGCTTTAAACCTTAAATGCTCTGAAATCAGCCCAAGAAAAAATGCTTTGCTCTCAAATCAGGGATTTGCTGGGTGTGTCTCTGCACAGGCACCCTGGCAGCTCCATTTGCTGCCCAACAGCACTCACGAGTGCAATGTCTGGCAGACCTCCCACCTCTGCCTCGTCTGTAAATATTTGTATCCTTCCCTCATCCATCAGCAGCCTGGTATTTGTGCAGGGAGAAGGCAACAGATGTTTGAAGAATTAATTTTCTGAGCAGCCCATTCACAGGAACTGCGTGAGAAGGCTTCTTGGTGGGACGGGTCTGTAGCAAAGAGGACGAAGCAGCAGTCTTTCCTTCTGGTTTGCTGAGACCATGCCCGTCGGCCGCATTACAATGTTCACCTGGGGGTTTAAGGGGCACTGAGCTTATCTAGCAACTGCCCATGAAACAAGAGGTGCTGTTGGCTTGAAGCACTGGTGTTTGTTGGCTGCTACAAAGAACAAAGCTTGTTGTAAACTCATGACGTGTCTAATCTCTCATCTTCTAGTGTTTCCTTGAGTCAACCAGTTCCAGTGGTTACAGATTTACTGTTTCTTTTTTCTCAGGCTCACCATGCGTCTACAGTTGCCCAGGCAGCAGGACAGGTGGGCAAGCATCCCTCACCAGCACTCCTACAGTGTCTCAACATGTTAGTTTCACTTCCACTCCCAGTGCAACGGGTGGGTTTCTGCTGAAGTGTGGAGCAAAGGGAGAAAGTAGAGCTCTGATTTGAGGCTCCCTCTGGAGTGTCAGCAGCCTTAATTTCTTGGGGGTCTTGCTCAGCTGTCTCTGCCTGAATACCACCCTCCCCTTTATGATGTGCAAGGATTCATCAACACAGTTTTGGTTCCACAGCACAAGGGTGGAGTGACCCACATGATTTCTGTCCAGCCTTGCCCCATCACTGGCTATGTGGTGGATTGGACCAGGGATCTGCGCTAACTTAAAGCTTTGCTCCCTCCTGATGTATCCTCCCTCCTGATGTATCTTCCATTACTTCCCCCTTTCCCCCCCACCTTGTTCCAGCATACCAAAAAGCATCCAATAACTTTCAAACTGTGGTAGTCTTCTGATCTCACTCTGAGATGTTAAAAGAGAGAAAGATGGGGAGACAAGCCAGGTACAGTGAAAGTAATTATCTTAATTTCTTTGTCTCTAAACTGCTGCTATTGCTGTCGAAGTTGTAAATGCACCTTAAGGGGATGTCTATGTTGCAGTCTTTGGACTGATTTGAAGCAAACTGGTGTGTAGCCTGGTAATACCACCTTTGCAGCAGCCTGGAGTATGTCAAGCATTCAAAGCAGAGTGTCTGCTCTGGTGTTGATGTTGGGGGAAGCACTCTGTTACCTCATCCTTCTGAAGCAAAGGAAAGCATCCCTGCTTACATCCCTGGGTGTTAATATACTGGTAACTTCTGCCAGGATTGGCTTGACAACATTTCATTTCCAACCTTTTTCCTGACACTGTTCAGAAATACCCACCCTCACCCTGCTCAAACAAAAGAAGCTTTTTGGGGAACATTTGCCAACTGTTTCTCTTTGCAGCAATGCAGGCTTGGAAAATGCTCACTGTTCCCACCTCCCTGTTTATCTACAACACCAGTTTGTGGGACCAAGAGTAAAACGGAACAGGGAACTGACCCAGGCTAAAAATAACCCAGAGAAGCTGATGGCTTAGGTGTTGCTGCTGACACCACTTGTGAAACTGTGGCTGTGATCAGAGAAGTTGGGTGGACTTTCTGAGAACTGCTCTAGGTTTTTGGGTACAGTCACGTTCTGTCTGAAAAGTAACAATGCTGGTATCAGAGAAGGATTGTGAGAAATATGCTGCTGCTCTTGAAGGTAATAACAGCATATATCAGAGAGAAAAAAAACCCCAAGCCCTCAGTCATGCTCAGAATTGGTCAAAATGAACGTGGATGATGCACCAGCCTGTGTCATGTTCTGTTTTCTGATCAACTTGTTGGGGACATGTTTGCCCTTGTTGGAGGGGTGTAACACTGACACGGAGTCAAACTCTTTATTCTGACCTAGTGAAAGGGAAGGGAGCAGTAGAAGAGGCATAGCCAACGTTAGCCCCTGAAGAGGCAGGAGGCAGCTGGTGGTTTTACTGGTAAGTCCCTGCCTCCTCCACTTGTGTATTTTCACACTGTATATTCCCACTTCCTCAGGAAGAGCTCGTACCTTTGACTGAAACTATAATTTTATTAGTGGCTTTGCTAGATTGAAAGGAGGGGAACTGATCACTCTTCTGGCTCAGTGCAGGGCAGATCATGGCTCTGCCTTGACAAGTCTAGCCGTGCTCTGTCCACATCTCCTGCCTGTCTTTGAAGGAAGATTTTTTTAATTTTTTTTTTTTTTCAAAAATTAAATTATTATTATTCTCCCCATTTCTTCCTTTCCCTATGAGTTCAGCCTGGGTGGATCTGGGTGAGGAACTGGCTCTTCTACCTCACCTGAATGTGAGGAAGGACAGACTAGACTGTGTATGAAAGGTCTGGTCTGCATGGCCTTTTAAATAAGACAAGGCCAGTTTGTCTCCAGCCTCGGTCCAGACGTGGCTTTGTTTGTAGCCCAGTGAAACTGAGCAATGTTCTTCCAGACACAGCCAGGGTATGGCTGGAGCTGTAGCATGTAGCAGGATGCTCAGGGGGATGGTAGGTGTGCAACTGCCCCACGTTTGGCTCCTTCAATCACTCCCACTCCAGGCCAATTAAACCTGCTTGCAAGAAAGGCTGTAGCCTTCCTAAGGTTTAAGGGAATTGTAATTAGGACCGCAACAGCGCTGTGCGGGGCTCAGAGGGATTCCTGCCAGCTGTGGCACAGCACAGCTAAACCACAGCTCTGCCTTGACCAGAGGTTAGTCCCGAGTTCTGTTTTGTTTAGGATCAACAGAAGCACAGAAACGCCTTTGAAGAGTTGGAAGTGCTATGGCCATTCTCTAGCAGGTTCTCCTCTTCCAGAAGAGATCCCAGAGTATGTTGGAGGTGGTAACCTATCCTCCTCTTGTTCTTCAGTAAGAAAACATGATAGTTTCCACCTATGCTGGGGCAGCATCCTTTACCATGATTGAGCTGAGTTAATTGGACCTCTCTAGGCCATGCATATCTGCCATCTAGCACAGCCACCTCCACCTCCAGACTGGCCAGAACCCTCCAAGGGATGTCACAGTTTGTTGTGGAGAAGGGACTGTGCCTGCTTGTTTTCATTTTCCTTTTCTTTCTCAGCTTAGTTGCTCTGTGTCTGTCCTCAAAAAATGATGGGGACTGGGGAGCTATAAATCTCTTGGCTACTTGCATCTCATGTTAGAGCTTCAGTGTTCGTGGCTGAGATTATTTTGCTCCTGAAAGGGAAAGTGCTGGGAAAGCCCCTTCCTTCAGCATCTCTGCCTGGCTTCAGGGGAGAGAGCTGGGATATCCTGAGGACCAGAAAGGAGTTATGTGCCTGAGCCTCACTGTCCGGGACACAGTGTCTTTTTCTTGGCCTGTTTCAGTAGCTCATGCATTTGATCTGTGATCTATTTGGAAACCCAGGCCTGTAGCATGAGTGGAAATTCACTTCTGATCTCTGTGGGTTTTTCACGTGGCCAGTGACCCATCAGAAATGTGTTTCCTTGGTTACAGGTAAGAAGTAAATTGCTGTGTACTTTCTGCCCTAATAAATGTTTGGTGAACGTGTGCTTCTCAATAAATGCAAAACATGGCTAGTGTCTGGGCTGAGATGTCCTTGGTTTCTTGGGATGTTGAGGCATCTTTCTGTGAGCAACCACCACCCACTCCAGATATGGCAGCATCCCAGTTCCCTGCAGAAGCAGCTCCTCCTCAGAGGCAGAATTATTTCAGTGCTGGGCAAAGAAACTTTTTGTCAACAGCCGCCTTGCTCTCCTCTCCTCCGAAGGCTAGCAATTAATTCCTTACAACACAATCCGTCTGTTCTCAGCCTTTAAGCTGCTTGAGATAGGGGCTGTCTTTGCCTTCTGTGCTTGAACAGTGCTGCAGAAACGGGTCCTGGCCTTGGCCGTGATGACAAAGAGAATGTTAAACTTCTGGTGAAGTGGCTGTGAGTCCTGGCGCTCCCGTAGGCTGATGAAGCTGCTAAGGGAAATGGAATACCCCTGTCCTTTTGACCACAGGCAGAAACCATCAGAACTGCAGAAATATGCCTGTTTGGTTTAGAAATGTTTCCCTATCCCCTTGCACAGCTACTGTCTTAGCATCTTGGGTGCTGCTAAACCATGTAGGTCTTTTTTCATGGTGGTTTGTTGGGTTTTTTGGGGTTTTTTTTCTGTCATATTGTAAGGTTTTTAGGCTCTTCTGCTTCTCTGGAAGCATGTTGGAGGAGCTTTGTCTGTTCATCTGTGTGGTCCTTGTATAACCATATTTCAAGGCTCAGCACTCCAGGATGAAGTGAGGGTAACTGTGCTCCTTGTCACATGGTGCATCCTGTGCCGCTTCCTGTCCTTGGCAATGTTCATGCCCTGGGCTGGAGGCTGTGGTTTCAGGGCTCCTGGTAACCACATCAAGAAAGTATTCCAGCCTCATGATGTAAGGCACTAATGTCCAATGCAGGCTCACTTTTCTGGTTCAGATTTGCTAAATATTTTTGGCAGGCTGACTGGAAAGCCTTGTGCCACATCAGGAGTTGCCTGTCTCCATTCCCTCCTAACTCCATGTTGGACTGCGTGCTACCTGTTTTTCAGCACAAAGTCAGCATAAACTCCCTTGCCATGGATAACTGGGTAGAAATTAGATGTTCTGCTCATGCAAAACTGAGATGAAATGTATGTTGTTGAGTGATCTGGTACACAGATTTCTGATGGTGGAAGTGTAGCCTGAGGACTCGGACATGCTCGCTGTGTCTTGGCACAGCCTGCTGAGGCAGGAGACCCAGTGTAATCCTGTGTTGGCATAGTCAGTGCTGGTCTATCACTGGGGCTTCTCAGTGGCTGTGAATGCAGGTGCAGATAGTGATGTGGCTCATCTGAGATGTAACTCCCTAAGTCCCCATAGTTTGTAACATCTGAAATCAATTGTTTCTTTCACTGTTAAATTGTTGCTATGTAATTTCACTGTGCAGCGTTCCAAGCAGGCACATCTGTCAGATTTTGGTGTTTACAGTGTTTTGTTACGTGGGATTTTCTTTTTACTAAGAGTGTGGCTTTTGCCAAACAAGCATCTCAATCACCATCTCGATTTAAAAAGTACATCTAAAGGTCAGCTTGCCTGAAGTAATAATCATGAATATTTTAGCATATATATTTTAGCATATATAAAACCTGGCATCTATGATTGTAAAAATGCGACCAGCTTCTGTCATTTTCCAGGTGGTGGCAGAGAAAAGCTGTGATCTGCTTTGTTCTCATCCTTGGGTTTGCCTGTTTGGGTAGCTTAACCTGTATTCAGACTCTAGAAGAAAATTACTTAAGACACCTACTGTGTATACAGAAAACTCAATTCCCACAGCTTGTGCTCTCTGGCCCAGTGATCTGTCATGCCACATCATCCCAAGGGAGCTGGAGGAGGAGGAGAGGACAGGGGAATCTCTTAACAATGTTATGATCATCAGAAAGTCAGTCCCTGCAGCCAGATTTATACCAATGAACTCTTTACCATCCACGTGGGCAGGCTTAATGCGTAGGTCATGTGGCATGGATGCAAATTTAGCGTGCTTGAAAACTGAGCTAAGCTGGAGGGCTGTATCATAAGCCTGTGGAGACCAGCTGTTGTGGTAGTGGATAAATGAGAGGGAAGGAAAATAACGCTTGTTCCTTGTCTTGGAGAAAGAAGACTCTCTCCAGGTTTTGAGGAGCTGTGGCGTTGCGTGTCTGGCTTGGATTCGTATCATGGGATCAAGGTGGGAGTGACTGTCTTGGCTGTAGCCCTGAAAGGACAGAAAAATCCACACAACCATTTCCCAGGGGTACCTGGTACATGCCCTGGGCTTTCGGACCAGCAGGCAAAGTGATAGTGAGAGGCTCCAGTACCACCAGAGGAGCAGCTGAGGGCTGCTTGGACAGGGGAAGGGTTAAGCAGCCTGAATATGAGGAATGAGCTGTGGTGTTCCTTCTGTGATTCAAAGAGGGAAAAATGTGCCCTCCCTCTCAGATGCTTCCTTCTGTCCAAAAAAGGCTAAGTGGGCTCAGTGAAAAACCAGCGAAGGCATTCCTCTTATTCTCTGGAGTAACTGGATGTAAAAGCCCAGATTTAAAGGGGTAGCTTGCAGCAAATTAAATGTGACTGAAAGGAATTCACCTTCTGCAGGAAAGCTGGCTGTGGTTTTGGTAATGAAGGACAAGCTGGGCACTAGCTAAGGACGACACTGTGTGAGAGATGAATATTAACAAACACAGATGATCCATTAGTCATCACAGATGATTAAACACAGGAGGCCAGTTTGTCTTCTTTATTTTATTAGGGATGGCTTACATACACTGTAATAATCACAGGACTCGGCTGGATTTGCAGCAGCTCCCAAGCACCCAGGTTAATGGTATCGACTCTGATCTGAAACCCGTTCAAGTCAGATAGAGACCCTCCCCTGACTTTCAGTGCACTTTGGAGCATGACCAAAGTGCATTTAATAAGCTCTTCTGATATATCCTGTGACCGTTCTGCAGCCAAACAGACTGCGTTTGTCTTTTCCGAGCCAGGATTGCAGGCACTACACTATTTACTGGTGGCACTCTGCCTGTTGTGAAACATATATGAGGACTCATTTGCAAAAACACCTCCAAGCAGAGGAAGAACCACCTCTTCCCCATCATCTTCAAACTCCCCCCACCCAGGCCCGTCTGCTACCTAGCAAGGAGTCTCAGAGGCAATCTGAGGCCTGAATGATTTGGGGGAGGGGAGACAGTCTTTATAAGAGGAAGGAAGGAAGAGGAAAGGAGGGCTGAGGATGATTGTCAGCATCATCATGATATGGAAGGGAAGGATCTCTGGCTGGCTGGCACTATGTTGCTGTCCTTCCTTCCCACCTCCAGCCAGCCAAAGATGAGAACAGCATGGGGCACATCTTCACAGCGGGTGACTTCCCCCTCCTACCTGAACCAGAGCTGAGGAGAGGTCCACCCTGCTCTGGTTGTTATCCGAAAGTAGGATTTCAAGAAGGTTGGGCTATGAACAGGGCCACCCTTGTCCTAGAGGATGAGCAGGAAGGTCTCTGTAGGTCAAGAATCCTAGTCAGGCTGCTCATACCAGCTACTCTGGAGGAGAGTAGGGTGAGGTCTACCACACGTTAGGCTTTGTTATCAGACTGACCTTGGACATGTGTCCCATCAGACTCTGCACACCTGTGGAGGGGATGATGACTTCTTTTCAGATCCCAGTTCTGCTTGAGGGAGAGTTTCCCACTTCCCTGTGAGTGTCTGAGCTGCCAAAGGGCTCTGGGTTAGTCTAGTGACTATGGTTAAGGCTATGTGAAAAGTAAAGTGGGAGAGGAAGAAAAGCAATTGGTATGGGAGTTGGCAGACGTAGTTTGTGCCATGGAGAATGTTTTGGTCACTTTTGGTGGGAGTTTCTTATTTCCTTTGGGGAGAATGACTTTCTTGGTGAATGGTATGCAGAAGATGAGCTTTCTTATCCCTGAAGTTAGGGCTGACTTTGCTTGTGCGTTTTTGTCTGGGAGAAAGCTCCCAGCTGGATATTCTGAAGAAGGTGGAGGGGGGAGGAGTGTGGTAGGATTGTCTCCCTCCTTAGCTGATAACTTCCTTTGTGGGGTAAGGATTAAGCTCTTCACCTTGGTGGCTTCTGCAAATGCCAAACCTGGGCAGTTCCTTCTCCCTTGCAGTGTCAGGACAAAAGCATTGCAGTCTCTCAGTATTGAACCTATGTCTGTTGGTGGCTTTTACCCTGAAAAGCTTGGTCACTGTGCAGCAAGCTAAACCCAGGGCTGCCAAGCTGCAGGTCTTTCCCCACTACCTGATGGCAAAGTATAGCTTTTAAGGGCATCTGATGGGGCAGGGTCTCCTTGCTGAAGGGTCCTGCTGAAGTATTTCACGAGGGTCACAGTCCCTCAGTGACTTTGTGTACAAGTTGCAAATTACACCCACCTGACATAGGGAGTGCTCTCTGTCCTGGCTCCTGCATGCACACTAATTGGTCCTGACATCTTGATGAGGACTTCGTGCAAGGCTGTCAGGAATGGTTATTGATGCTTGGCAGCGCTTCCATGCTGGTGCTGTGTGAAGGCTGCAGGTCAGGTCCTTGCAGGGGGCTCAGCTGGGTGAGGACTTTCAAGGCTTTGGTGCCTGGTGGTTCCGTGAGCAGTTTCCCATCCGACTTCAGTGCTTATTTTGTGCCTGGATTTTAATATATATGCAAGCTCTTTCTAAAGAGAAGTGTTAGAAGTTACTTACCTGAGCAGCAAGGGTTGTCTTGATTTTTTTTTTATTATGTGGGAAAGGAAAGAACTGCTACCAAAATCAAGTATTTTTTAATGTAGACTTGATTACCAAGCGCTCACCTGGGGTGAGCTTAAACCAACTGAGACACTGCCTTCTTTCTCCCCTAGCAAGTGCCTGGCTCTAAGTAGTGCAGACCATTGTACAAAATCTCCTAGATTGTTCTTATTAGGTGAAATATTGCCTGGAGGTGGGAATACCAACATGGCTTTGCTGTGGAGCGCAGCAAGCCCCAACAGGGTTATGAAGTTAAACAGAAGCGAGTTTAAAGGGAGGTAAAGGATAAGGTTTGCCTGGGCTTTTCCTTGCAAGGAATTGCCATTTGAGAGGAGCCCAGGGAGAGATGGATACCAGTACTTGGGTTCTCTTGAAGGAGCTTATTCAATGGCAAATCCTGATTTGGTTCACCTGAAACAATCCGGCATGGATTTGCCAGATGTGTTTCAGGGGAGACTGTTCTGGCTGGCTGAGATGGATGAACCAAGAGATCTTCAAGCAGGCTTGCTGGCATGCCTGCAGCTGGAGATCCCTAGATGGGGCCAGCATCCCTGAGCAAACAGTGGAGCTGGGGGCTGGGGAGAGGTGGCTGAGCTGAGAGCCATGCCAACCATCCCAGTGGCTTCACAGAGCTTCCTCCCCATTGTGCCTCGGTGCTCAAGTGCATTGTGTGTTGCCTGGGCAGAGCATCCTACTGGGAGGAGGGAACTCCTGGCCCTTGGAAAGCAAAGAGAAGCCGAGCTTTAAATAGAGTCATCGGTGAGACTCATTCCAGCCTGCATCCCTGGAGAGTCAGCTAATTAGGTTAAGGAAAAAAAAAAAAGCAAAAGGGGAGACAGGGTGAAAGCCTGGTTCCAGAGACCTGAGGGTGAGTAGAGGCACAGGGCTGCCCTGCGGTTGCTGGCTGGGCAGTGGAGAGGCCAGTGCCACCCAATATGAGGCTGGCCGGGGGCTAGGTCAGAGAAGCAAGCATCTCCAGTATACCCCAATGTGCCCTCCTGGCCAGCCCTGGCAGGGGGAAAACGAGCCTCTTCTCTCTGCTTGCCAGCAGTAGCACCAGGGTTTTTTTTTTTTTTTTTTTTTTTTTTTTTTTTTTCTTAAGGAGTCTCACTCCCTTCCCTTTATAGCTTTCGAGCTTTTGGGTCAGCATGGCTGAAATTTGCTGTGCTGGCCTACTGTGGTATGGAGAGGCTGAGCCATTTCAAGCCCTGATTAAGTCTGCTCATCCCTTCAGAGCCTTCTGCTTGCTAGTGAAGACTGCAGGCTTTCCTTGGAGAGCAAATACACATTGTTCAGCTCAGCACACATGTAAAAGCTGGAGCTGATGCACCTGTTGTGACCAGGGAGGTCAATACTAAAATGTGAAATGCTTGTAAGAAGGACAGGACCCATGGGTGAGTCCAGATGGGATCATGGGGTCGCGGCATGGTTAGCCAGTGACAGACAAAACCACATTTCTTTGTCAGAGAATGCCCATGATATCTATGGAGGCAGAACCGGAGTGAGTTCAGCTTCAGTGCAGGGCAGAAGTGTGGGAAGCCTTCAACAGCCTGCGCAGTGCTGATGCCAATTTGCAAATCGGTCCTTGGCACGTGCTCTGGGTTTAGACATTCGGAAGGACATCACAGTGACACTGGCTGAGGCTCTGCTGTCAGTATGCTGTGAATAACCTGGAAGAGAAAGGGAGAGGAAAGGCAGAGTCAGGAAGACAAAAAATAAAGGGAGAGGATGAATCTCCTGCACACATTGAGTCCTTTTTTTTTTTCCTGTGCTGAAGTTATTTTTCTCTCAACTTGCAGACTTCTAAGCTGTTTCGCTTGTCTTCCCCCCCCCCCTTTTTTTTTTCTTCTTTGATCTAAAAAGGCAATTACTAAGTGAAACCAGCCGATTGGGACATACTTAGGAGTGTGACTCAGCACTCACAACATCGAGTGCCCAGGGCTTCCAGCTGTTGAACTTGCACAGCTGGGTGTAGGCGAGGTGCTCAAGGGCTCTATTTTTGTCTCCAAGTCGCTTACTTCCCTCAATTTTAAATTGACTGGTGCTCTTTCCTGATGGTGCTAACTGGCGTTTAAGGGAGCATGTATCTGGATCACAGGCATGGACAGGGTAAAGGAATTGGGAATGTGTTTCTTCAATGCACCTCATATTCCTGGCTCTCAGCAGGACCCATATCCCAGATTTACCCTGCCTTTTAAGTCACAACAATATAAAAAATAAGAGATGGTAGACTGAAGTCACAATGCGCCTATCTCTCCTCTCTGTCTGCTGCTGATGTGCATCAAATCTCTGCTGGAGGCTTGTGTCTGTATTTACACCCTTAGGAACTGGGCTGTCCTTTTCAGGGGAGCTTAAGAGAACCAACACCTTGATTCCTTGGGCATGAGTAAAGCTTCTGACCTGTGAACATTGCTTTGTTGCTAGCTCAGATTGTCAAAAAAGAGGGACTCAGAATCATAAAAATGTTTTAAAAACTTGAGAAGGTGCTGAGACCCTCTTCTTAATTGTTTTTTTTTTTTTTAACTCTATGGGCAGAGACTGTGTCTCTTGTATTTGTGCTGCTTTAAGACAACAGCAGAATCTGGGTGTGAAGTCTTAGAGGGAGAAGCCCTGACTGCAAGAGTGATGAGCATTGCAACCTGGAAAATATCATTCCCTTTCCCTCCCTTTTCTCGCAAAAGGATGCAGGTAGGAACCCTTGCTACTTTCTTTATGTCAGAACTTTCAAAAATGGAGTTTGTGGTGGAAAATACAAACCTGAGGAAGATTTTGCTTAACCCCTTCCACATGGCTGCCCTTTTCCCTGGCAGACCTGTGTCTTTTCCACTATATTTCCCATTTGCATTGCTGGGAAACAGCGATACCTTGAGGCACATGTTTTGGCTGTAGCAAGGGTTAGTGGGGCAGGTTTCCCCGTGTTGGCTGCTGGCTCCAGCCCTCTTGCTGGCACTGGGTTGGCAGCCGGCACTGGGCTGACAGCCCCACGTCAGGGCTGACAGCCCCACGTGAGGGCAATGACTTCAGTGCCTGGCAGAGGCAGGGAGGGCAGGCGGCAACTGCCAACCTGCAGCCGAACAAGCTCGGCTTTGTGCTGACCAACTTAAAAGGAGCTTTATGGCTTCTTTCAGTATGGTGTGAGCCACAGCTCCTGCACAGGCTCCTCTTTGTGGGGGGGACGTGGTGCTGGAGTGGAGATGAAGCCAGGCGGGAGGTGAGGGGCAGCTCTACTGGTGAGGTGCCTCGAAGGGACCAAAACTGAGAGAGGATAAGAGCCAGGATGGGAAAGCTAGGCCCCTAGGATGCTTAACTCTCATTATGCCCAAGGGGAGGCAGGTGTCGTAAGGGTACACCAAGGGTCTGTCTTAGCCCTGAGTTGACAGTGGTCCTTGAATAGCAGGTCAGTCACCAGATGCATCATTAGTCACCAAAGACTGCAACTCTTGCAAGCTGGCATCAGAAGCTCCAGAAGTGATGGGGGAATACTTGGTAAAGCACACCTTGCCAAGAATCTCCTAATTACATGTAAATATGTGAAATCTCAGCTCTGCAAGGTTTTTGTTCATACTTCTGCTGCTCAGTTTCACATTGAAAAAAAACCAACATCAAACCCTCTGCAGCTGCTTTCTCAGTTACAGGGACAACTGTATGAACAATTGTTTTCACAGTTTGGCTTTCAACCTGAAATACCAGGTTTTGGTTTGGCTATACTAAATGGTTACTGGAATACTCTTTCTGGAGATGGTTTCTGACACTTTTCTCATCCATTTACTTCTGTGGGTAACAAGAGCTGGAGATGTTCTCCCATCTCTCCTCCTGATGCCTCTGGCTGGGTGGCACAGCTCACATGTTTGTGCAAGAAGCCTTTCTGAGAAACCCAATGGCCAGAGTCCCACTTGCTGCCTCCCCCACTGGCTGTGAACATGTTAATCTCCTCCTCAGCCTCCCGAGGCGGACATCTGCTGCTGTTTTTCCAGACGGTGTCATGCAAGGGTGATAAAGCACAGAGAGTGGCTCTACAAGTAAGCTGCCTCTTAAGACCAAGTAAGGCCTAAGCCCAGTGGTGCTACAGAGTTAGCAAATGCTCAGACCCACTGTGCAGCCTGCATTACGTAGTGCCAAAGGGTCTCCAGGAGAAGAGTTACTCCACACCACTGATGATCAACTCCTCTCCTTCCTGAAGGGCTGGACTGCATCATGCCAGGGTGATACCCATGTGTTGATGGGGCTTATTGCAATGCAGGTGCTGGAAATGTCCCTTCTACAGCTTTTGTCTAATTTTGCTTAAATTCCAGTAGGCTCCACGTCAATTCACAGGCAAGGAGCTAAAATGCAAGAATTTTTTAAACACTTTACAACCAGCATGCTCCCCTCAATGGATTACTCCAGTTTTGGTGCTCCATCACTTCTGTGGTGTCACCTCCGTAAGTGCAGGTCATTTGCATGGCAGAAAGCCTGGAGTGATGCAAGATGAACCTGGCCTTAAACACGTGTAGAAACAGCTGAGATTAGGTAGTTTGTGTTCTCGGTATGCCACCGAGCCCAAAGAAAGGGCTGCCAGATGCTATGGCAATACTTGTGTGATAATAGTAGCAGCTGTGCTGAGGTCTGCTGATGCCAGACTTGTGCATAGGTGGGAGTGGGAAGTGCCAGTGATCTGCAGGTTGAAATGCCCCTGCTTACGAATCCTGAACTTGAGACAGGTTTCACATCCTCCTTCTGTCCCGCAGCTGGGTGCAATGGTGATGGTAGCATGGATCTGCAACAACACTCTAAGCCAGTGGCTTCGTGCCCAGGCCCCTGACCTCAAACGAGCCACTCTGCCAACCTCACTGGCATGCTTGGATTAGAGCTCACATCTGCACACATGGACTGCCTTGGATGCTCGCATATGCCTCTAGCTCTCAGCCACATAGGTAGTGTCCTGATTGGTGAACCCCTTCGTTAAAACTAAGCATTTTGCTCTGAGTAAGTATGAATAATGAAGATAATTGTGATATAACTTAAGGGAGAAAGCCATATGTAGGGCTCCTGGAGAAGATAAAAAACTGCTGTGCAATCAATCATATCTCCCTGTCCTTCAGTCATCGCTGCATCTTGGATGACAGCAATTTGTGGGTGCATTAGAATGGCTGGGCCATCCAGCAGCAGAGGACAGGCACACAGTGCCAGCAGAGGTGGCTTCCCAGGTCTCAGTGCAATGGCTTGGTTATCCTGATAGTGGCTCTGTACCTGTATGGGCAATTTCAGGGGCATTTTCAAGCTCTAAATCACATCATCTGACTCCAAGGACCAGCTCTTGCACTGGCAGAATTGGCCAGAGAGCTCATTGTGCTGCTGGACACACAGCATCGTGGGAGCTGATACCCATCCAGGAGGTGTGCGTGTGGTCATGCAGCTGGACATGGCACCCGTGCCATTCCCAAGCTGCTATGTTGCCAGATTTGCACATTCTGAACCTTTTCAGGAACAAGCCTGGATGGGCAGAGTGTCACTTGTGTGTGCAGGAATGAAACTGTACAGGGGTCTCCCCTTCTTTAAGGCTTATGTGGGTAACCTCCCCTGGAGCTGCAGCAAGAGCATAAAGCTTGTCGAGCTTTGGTTGGATCACCCATTCTATACAGGCTATAGCGTACAGGGGGAATCCAGGGACTTCCTTCTATCTCAGGCTAGTTAGTCCTGGTATTTCTTGACTGGACAGGGTCTGTAACCAAAAGGTTTGCCCCAAGCCCACGTGAGAGACTCCAGCCTCAGTGTGTTTGAGCCTGTCGGGATGGGACCACACCCATTTTCAGGCTTGGAAATCCTGGGGCTGGGCCAGCCCTTGGCTTTTTAGAGAAATAGCTGTTATATGTGGGCCCCTGCCCAGAAACCCATGCAGCTGTACAGCTGGGAGAAACCAGAGCACCTGAAACTGCTGCAGAAGAGCATGGTGCTATTTTTTAAATGGTCCATTCACCATGGATTATAAACTAAGACTTAAAATGAAAAAAGATACAAGATAACACACCTCTTTAAAGTGGAAATAGCTCACTAGCAGACATATGGCGTTGCTAAATCCAGGCCAGCAGGTAAATTAACACAACTAGTAGCCACTTTTTTAGTTCTTGAAACTGGCAGGGTACATTTTTAGCACCAGGATTTTAAGTCTGAAAGCACCTCAAAGGCTGAAAATCAAGCCCGTGTCACTGAGACCTGTGGCTGCACTTGGGCGGCCAGGCATTAAAAAAGAAAAAGCCATGTAGCTCAAGAATTCAAACAAAACCTGTTGTAAACCTCATTTGCTGGGAAGATGAGGCAGGGCCAGAGATAAACTAGTTAATGGGGCATTTCGCTGCTTTTGCACTTACATGTTGAGAAGGATTTGAGGGGATTTAGTGAGAATGAATGTCCAGCTCCTGTAGCAAGGAGGATCACAGCTCAGCAGGGCGATTACTGTCTTGTGGCTCTCGATTTAGGTGGTACACAGAGTGTGGCTGATGAAAGCTGAGTTCTTGAGAAAGGAGGAGAGTTTTAATCTGGCCCTGTGACGCAGCTTGTCTTTCCCAGGGTATTTGGGAAAATAACTTACTGTTGGATGAGAGAGATATTTGTGAACAGATCTGTCTTATAGGTTCCTCTTTCTGAGGAGCGGTGTTGAGGTTCGTTGCTGTCTGTGGCACAGATCTCAATCTAGTCCTGTGAAAACTGCTGCAATATCATCTTGATTCCTTTTAAACTGAGCTTTCCTCAGGACAGTCACAGCAGGGCCCTGAATCCACACCAGTTGGATGAGCTGCACTGAGATACTGAGTGGGGAGCTGGGAGGGCTGGTGGGTCTCACACTCTCCTGCCATGATCTGATGGGGTAGTAAATTTGGCTGGAGGGCCTGTGTGATGGCCAGGAATATTTTTCTGTATGAAAATTTACGGGGGGGGCATGGGGGTGGGGGGGTGTGTGGTGTGGTGTGGAAAACCAGGCAACCCTGAAACTTCTCTCTCCCAGCTTTCCACAAAATTCCCAGTGGAGCAAGCAGTCACTTGGGGCATATGCACGTGGTCCCTTCAGGTTTGCTGGGTCAAGAGACAAGATGTAGACTCCATCTCACCAAGTCTCATGGTTCAGTAAAAAACTTTCTTCTTCATGTCACAAAGGACATTTCCCTCAGATGCCATGCAATCTGCAGGCCTCCCGTAACAAAATTTAGAGGGGAGGATAATCACCTCTGTTTCGCAGTTCCTGATGGAACAAAAGGACTACATCCAAAATTATGATATTCCTGCATCTGGATCCAAGACTGTCAATTTTCCTTGGAGCTGGGCTGGAAGAAATCCCATAGGACTTTCAAGGAGACAGAGAGCCAAGAGGTAAAGAAAGATGGAGGGAAACTGAGAGCTGGGTACCAGCTGTTTGAGATACTGAACAAGGTAACAAACGTTCAAAATCATGTTTCTTGGCAATTTGTACAAACCTCCCATGATCTTACAGGTACAATATCCGTGGTTTGTTAGCAACAGAAGCTTAAGTACAACCCTGAGACTGCTCTGGTCCCTTGTGCTCCCAGTAGCACAGTCTCCTGCTTCCTGAGGGAAAAGTCACACAGTCACACTTACATCACCAAAGCAGGGCTGCTATCCCGTTAGCACCCTCGTGTCCTGCTGCTATATGGATCAGGGATTTCACTCAAAGGCTCAGTCCTGAGCCTCTCACTCTGCTGATTCCCCTGCTGGTCTGTGAGAGTGATAGCCACGATATGTTGGCACCTCAACACACTTCAGATGCTTTAAGGAGCTGAGCTGGGCCCAGTCAGACATGGAAGGTGGGTTGGAAGGAACATGGCCAGGGGGGTTTCTGGTGGCCTTCCCCAGAGCGGGTGAGATGTGGGTCAGACAATCCCAGGAGAAGGTGGGCAGTGGAGGAAAGGTCACCTAGAGAAGCCCAAGAGGAACGTGGCTCTGCCACCTATGGAAAGGAGAGATGATAGCAGTATTTGAAGTAAACACTTTGTCTCCGGCTAATTTATGTTGCTGATTCCTGCTCACTGAGCCTAGACAGGCCTTTCAGAGAAAGTCTAAACATTAAAAAAGCAAGTGGTGTGCACACAGCGGGGCAGCTCAAACACAGCATGGGTGGTATGCTGTAGGGTATTCAAACACAGCATGGCAGAGTGGGGTCCTCCCCGACGCTGGAGGTGCAGTGTTCAAGGCTGCCTTGTATCGACTCATCAAATATTTGTTTGTATCTGTGACCTTCAGACTTTCCCATCATGGGAGTGATTTCAGCTGCAGATGCGCTGGCAGCCACTTTGAATTTCAGCACAGGTCTGAGAGCAGGACAGGATGGATGAGCTCCTTGTGGGTGATATTCCTGTCACAAGGTTTAATTCCAGCCACATCCAGTGCCAGGACCTGGTAAAACTCACCCCTGTCCTTGGTGCAAAGCTTTCGCCAGCACTTTTTTTTTCCAAAAGCTTTTCCTGAGAAAAACTAATGTCAGGAGAACCTCCGAGCCTACATGATCTGGGCTTGGCCATCCATCTTGCTGGCTGACAGAAATCACTGCCTCTCTGAACATCAGTGAGGAGCAGTGATTTCCCCCTGCTGGCACCCCTTCTTTCTCCAAGCAAGCAGAGGGCAGACTCTCCTTACCAATGCAACGTGGTGGCCAAAGTTGTCTTTGTCAGTTCAGGACAACAAAAGCACAACCTCCCCACGTGATGCTTTATGGGAAGCTGAACACCCTTATTCTCTTCAGATATCTTGCTTGCCCTTGAGGAAGAATTTGAGGTGAGCAGAACAGAGCTGTTACAGTGACGTTCCTCTCATAGGTAAAAGGTATCCTTTCTCCTGAAAGTTGCCTTCCCTTCACACAAATTTTTGTGCTTTTAGAAACCAAGCTTCAGACTTTCACACCTCAGGGATATGGCCCAGCCATGCGTGGGTAGCAGTGAGGTACAGGACAGGGGGCAATGGGTGCAAACTCGAGCACAGGAGATTTTGTGTAAACATATGGAAAAACTCTTTCATGGTGAGAGTGACAGAGCACTGGGACAGGCTGCCCAGAGAGGTTGTGGAGTCGCCTTCTCTGGAGACACTCAAAACCCTCCTGGATGTATTCTTGTGTGACCTCATCTAGGTGATCCTCCCCTGGCAGGGAGGTTGGACTAGATGATCTTTCGAGCCCTTCTGTGATTCTGTGACAAGCTTTTCATAGCAGTGGCTTCTCTTAAGGGCTGTTTGATTCTCAGTGTGAGTGTGCTTTCTTCCTTTTGTGTTTACAAAGTGTAACCTGCAGCTCATATTGCCATAATTAGGCAATATTCCCTGCTGCTATAGATATTTGGGCAGAACTATTTCTGCCCTTTTCACTAGCTAAATGCTGCATTGCTAACTAGGCTATTTCCTGTTAATATTTTTTCCTGTATTTCTGAGGAAGCATCCCCTTATTCAATCCTCTCTTCTTTCTAGCTCCATTCCCCAGTCTGGCTTATTACTGTCCCTGGGCAGGATGCCCCAGCTCTCTTGCAGAGTGTCCTTGCTGATTTGGAAACCTGCTTACTTGCAGGCTTATTGGAACTCGGTCACATCTTTCCTGACCAGTCTGGGTTTGCCTGTTCCTTTGTAGCACAGAAAGGGAACGAGCTCAGCAGCCAGTGATGGCTCTGGCTGCTGGCAGTGATGCAGTTCTTGTTTCAACTCCTGTTTCCTCTTTCCAGAAAGGTGAACTGCTATGACTGGGCTGTCAGTGACTATGGATAGAGGCCAGGGTTTGGGCTGGCTCTGTGACTATATGAAGACTCTTGCTCTGCTTCCTCATGGGAATACCAGCAACAGTGCTACAAATCTCTTGTAGTCAAGACTTTTTGTCAGTGTTCACCAGCATTCAGTTGGTTTTATGCTTTGCTGTTGAGGTGCTGCCTTCACATAAATACCCTTCCCAAGCCTGGAGGGTACTCCTTTTCCCCAGGATTTATGTCTAGTTCAGCAGTTGGGCAGAGAAATGGACAGCAATTCACTGCAGTGTTTTCCAATATTAAGATTAACACAGGTCTGTGCTGGATGCAGGCTGGACCTGAATCAGGAGAACAGGACCTTTGCATATGGTTTGTTTTGGGCAATGGCTTAAATGACACGATTTGACACAGCAATGCACAAATATTTCCCTGTATTTGAAAATACAGCTCTTCTCCCTTTCCTGCTCCCCTTCTTAAGCTGTGTGCAGCAGCCTGAACTTAGTCAGTTCCTCCTGGTTGAAGGAGGAGAAAAGCAGCTCCTGCCCTAAGAGAAGCTGCTGCTATCAATTGAAGGCAGCTCTCTGGCTAGTGCAAACATCTTACCGAAAGTTTTACAGAAATAGGTTTGATTTAAACTTTTCATGCCTTTCAGGAGTTGCATGGTAGGTGTCTTCTTCTCCTCATCTTTCCAGGTGGCTGAATTCCTCTGGATGACTATATTTTCCATGAGGTGTTTTGCTTTTATCTCTGGAGAAGATGAAATACTACCATGATGTAACTCATAGGAATTCATTCTGGGAGATGAGGTCTCTGTGGATAACAGGGATAAGTGAGCATCAGAATACCTGTATTGTAAATCACTGTTGCAGAATGTTTTGTTTTCCCCTGTTTTGGAGCATTAGCCAAAGTAGGTCTGGGAAGCTTCCTTTTCCTATCAAAAAAACCCACCTGAAACTCTCTATTATTTATTTCGTTTTCATGAAAACGTGCAAAAAGTGAGCTGGATACAAAAGTCATCTTTTCCAGTCTTGCTAGCAGATTTGGATAGTTCCTGTGGGTTACAGCCAGCATCCCATTGAGACTCACTAATGACAATTTTAATCTGATAATGTGAACTTAATGTCCTCCAGACAATGTTGAGCTAGGGGATCAGCTGACCTCTAGCTGTTCTTGTACGCCTCTCCACATTTTACAGGAATGCCTCTGAAAGATAAGAGGAAAGCAGACAGAAAAGCAACTATCTTCAAAAGTAACTCCAGAAATCTCATCTCTGCCAGTGACCACCATGAAAGACCAGGTGTTAGGCAGACTCCTGCCTAGCCATCTGATGCATAGTCACTGGGAAGAGGTCGAATGGCATTGGCTTCTGGAGACACAGCAGTGGCTGCTAAGCCAACATCATTTCTGCATCTTCTTGCTTCTGGGTCATGGTGGTCTACCACAGGGGACAATGTGGTGGCACGAATCAAGCAGGTCAAATAGCAATCTTCCTTAGGTCTCGGTCACTCACCATTGGGAAGACCAGGGTTGGTTTTGAGGCCAGGAGAAAGAAGCACAAGGATGAATTCACCCTCAAATGGCTGTGGAGACCCAAATGCCAGCATGAGTTTGGAGTGAGGATGCCCATCGGGGTTACTACCTGGATAGAGAGAGCAGAGTCCCTTTACCCTGTGGGATGTGGAGGTGCGACGAAACAAGAGTCTTCCCCCTCTGCTTCCCTTCCCTCAGTGGTCTGTCCACCTGGAAACATCTGCATTTCAGAAGAGGGAGCCTTGGGGCCATGGCTCCCCAGGCCCACTGGCAGGGGCTGTGGTCCCCTGCTTGTAGCCACCAAGCTTGCTTAGATTTCTTCCAGACGTGGCTGTGCTGCTAAAGGAACATTGTGTGTCCCACAGGAAACAGTGGACTTGATTTTGGCCAGGCTGGACCCAGGAAGCCTCTGCCACTGGGTTTGCTTAGAGGTGCTTCACCTCCATTTTTCTGCACATCTTTTTATTCCTTATGCTTTCACATTCAGTTTGCTTTCTGTCTTTGCTATGTGTGTTCACAGTCTCTGGCAGAACAGGTTATCGGTGCTGATTCTGGTCACAATGTGCTAATCCAAATGGTAATAAGCCACTTCCTTTTATTCAAGTGGCTAAAAATACCTAAGAAGATCTAATGTCTTGTAATGTGTATATGTATTTCACCCCTTTAGAGACAGAGCAGTGCAGAGACATCCCTGGTGTGGAGTTACACTCATGTTTGTATACTGTGTAGCCCTTGATATTTTTTCATTTTGAACTTGGAACAGCATCTGCTTGATGGATGCTTAGCCTGTGTTTTTGAAAGATATCCATGTCAATACGCTGATCACTCAGAGCTGCTGGAAGGTGGCATTTAGAATCATAGAATAATAGAATCGGTTATGTTGGAAAAGACCTTCAACATCACTGAGTCCAACCGTAAGGATGTGAGGAGCAGGGCCACTCACTATCTCAGTGATTTGCCATCAGCTCTTGCTTTATCTTCCCATTCTCCATCAAGCAGCGTGTTGCTTTCTGCCTCATGCCCTCAAAAACACTGGGCAGTGCCATTGGTGTAATGCAGATTGGCTGTGGAGGTAGCAGTGGGATGGATTTTGCCCTTTTCTTCTTCATCCTTAATCGCCATGTTACCATTCCCCTCAGGCCTCGTGGCTGGACCTTTGTGGTATGTGCTGAGCGATGTGGCTAAGCTGTGTCAGGAGCATTTACCTGTCCTCCCGCATGGTTGAGTCCACACTGAGCCTGAGCCTTACACTGTTGTCTCCTGCCACATCTGCTGGTCAGCACTGTTCTCATTCAGCTCTGAAGACATTTTCATTCAGGATGTACTACGTGGGGCTTCACTTTCAGGACTAATATCACAGTTTCTGGTATTGTGTCAGCTTGTGAGTTGAAACCCAAGATAAGAATGAGGTTGGTGGTGTTTAGGGAGATGTTTGGGTATTTCTAGCTGCAAAGAAGGACGATGTGCAAGTCTGACCATGACAGATAGGGGCTTCACACACATGCTGATGGCAGGAATGGGTTGAGTGTTTCTCCTCTGTGAAAAGCTAGGAAAGGCTTTCAAGACACTTCCATGCCAGTCAGAAGTCTCTTTTCACATGTTGGAAAGACAAATAAACCAGAGCACCAGGGAGCAGGCAGAACTGGCCTTTTATTGCCAGCTCTTCTTGGCTGGACAAGGAGGAGAGGATGTTTTCCTCGGACCTACTTTATATCCCTGTCTCTCTTTTTTTTTTTTTTCAATAGGAAATTGTGAGTGCGTGAGTTAAGCAGAGCTCTGGGGAACAGGAACCTCCAGAATGGAGGTGGTGGGGTGCAAAGCTGGCAGCCAGGAAAGGATGTGCATGTACTCACCAGGCACCTGGCATCACTTGGCTGCTTCACCAAATTCCTTCCCCTCCTCTCAACTCAGACGGACTATCCCCAACTCCTGTCTCTGCAGGCAGGTTGGGAGTAATGCCACTGTAGCACTGTGACTTGGGGAAGGTCCTGCCTCTAGAAGTAACCCCTGCTCCTTCTTTGTCCCTTTTATTGACTCTTTTTTTAAAGGTAGGTCCATTCCCTAAGCAGTCTGTCACACCAGTCATGGACAGGATAAGCTGTGGCAGGTGGCCAGGAGTGGGGAAAGGGTGTGCTGTGGGAAGCCATGTGGCACAGGACCGCCTGGTACCTTTGCTTATCAAAAATACTGGCAGACTCTAGCAGAGAGAGGCAATAGCCCTCCTCCAGTTGGACCCATGAGTCATTGCACTCTTTCCTGCATTCCAAGGCCATACTACAGAATCACAGAACCACAGAGTGGTAAGGCTTGGAAGAGACATCTGGAGATCATCTAGTCCAACCTCCATGCCAAACCTGCCAAATAGCGGCTGCTGCCACCCTCTCTGTCCATCACAGCTGCTGCAGCAGGAGCTGGTCCAAGCTATCCATGCAGGAAGAAGGTGATGTCTTTCACCCCTGGCATGAGCCCCTAAAATCTCCTGGGGAAAATCAGCACCAGAGATACTGACCGATGCTCCCCAAGCAGCAGAGGCTCCTGGAGCTGGCATGGCTACTGTTGCATACCCTGGATGTCTGTGTGAGGCAGAAAAGCCTGCAACATCAGAGGTACAGGCCCTTGTTAATACGCCCCCAAGACACGCTGCCCTGTGTTGAAGCTGAGAGAGTGTGCTGGCTAGCACATGTCACTACGGAGACCTTTCAGGCTGGCCAGGAAAGTCCAGGGAAATTGAGAGATCATGTGATCTGTGCTGGAAAAATAAATGAGTGTACCTTCCTGTGACAATTTGGTCTCCAGCGCATTCCTCCATGGCACTCCTCCATCCTGCCCAGGATATTAATGCTAAGAGATGTTGTGTATTACTCAACTGTCTCCCAACATTGCTGGAAGGAGCAGTGGTATGAACAAACCCGTGCTCTCTCTGCAAGATTGGGAGCTTCAGCCTTGATAACTCAGCTGATGGAGAAAACACACCTCCCTGGCTGGGGCTGGAGGGGATGTGGCTTCTGCTGCTTCAGAGGGTATTAACAGCAGTTTCCAGCTGCTGTGGCTGTGGGGTGCGTCCTTGGCTTGGATCAGCTTCCCAAAGAGCGAAATGCAAAGGGTCCTGTGTCTGCCCACGCATCTGGACAGCACCAAGCAGGATGGGACCTCCTCCTTGTTACAGGACTGGCTCAGAACAACTAATCCAATGTTATTAATGACAATCAGAACAGACATGACATAATTTAAACCACTAGGCTTCTGTAAAAGGATTACTCTTAGTTCTTGAACTTCTCAAGAATGGGGGAAAAACATTATTTTTTGCATAGAGGAAACCTCCTGACACTTCAGAATGCTATGGGAAAGAGGAAAGAACTATAACAAAATAGAGCAGACCAGGTCTTCCTCTGGTGATCTGGTGGATGAGCAGAAACACATCAACTTACAGAGTGGCCAAGATGTGGCTGGATGCCATCTGGCCCAAGTGCCTTCAAAAGCTACTGATGTGTCTCCCTGAAATGCTTCAAGGTGCTGGAAACCTTTGTCTTCAAGCAGGAATGTGCTCGAAAAGCAAGCCTTGGAAATTGCACAGCGTTGTTCCCTTTTCCATTAGACCTGCTATCTAGCCCTTGCTGGAAGGGGAGGCACGCAGGGGCTTTGGAGCCTGTGTGTGTGGATACTTTAACTGGCAACCAAACTTTTTCTGGGAATGCAGGATCCAGTTTGATGAAGGATAGGATGAAAAGTAGGAGTGCATGCTTGCTACAGAGCTGAGAGCATGGTAACTACAGCTCTTGCTTACAAACGCAAGAGCTTGAGATTTGCATCCTTGCCACCCATTTTCAAAGTTATGGGAAGCTTTAACTCTCCGGGGTCAGGTTGCTTTGGTGTGGGGATGGTTTCTTTCTCTTTTTCTTTTAAACACTTTTGAGACAGTGGGTGACAGCACTCCCTTCGTGTCTCTGCAGGACATTTGCACTCACTGTGACCATGTGCTGCAGAGTACTAAAGTTTTCACCCATCAAGAAATCCTCTGTACAGATCTTCCATCATACAGAGGGAGCTCAAGACTCTTCCATGAGGTTACAGGGAAACCTAAAACAGTCAAAGCTGAAAATCTGTAAATTTGAGCTGCATCTAGAGCTAGTTGCAATAACCAATATGAGCCTGAAAAGCTGGAGATGACATGCTCAGCTCTTCTGGAAGCAGTTGTAGTAATCTTCAGGAGAAAAAGGGGTGGGATCCTTTGCTCTTGGCCTCCAGAGAAGTTAAGTTCTGGCATAATTTGAGCCACTGATGAGATGAGAGACTAGCAGCAGCCTTACTGGCACGTGTCTGTGTCAATGGAGAGCTGTTTTTAAACAGGGAATACTGAACCAAGCTTGTGAGCTAGCTACTCTGACTGAGTTCATCTGTCATCTAATGGAGAGACAGCTTTCTATTTCTTCTGGGCTGTTTTCTTTAGTTCTAGGTGGTCGTCTTGCATTTCTCTGACTGGTTCTGTCTGCATCAAAGTAGTTGGGACTTAACTTGCCACTATTAAACATCAGAAGATGTTGCTTTGCTTTCACCAGAGTACTAGGCTAGCTCTGTGCTTTGGCCAGCATCTCTCTTGGGCAAAACCCCCAAGGGACAGCTTGGGAAATGAATCCTTCAAGCCTTTTCTCTAGCAAAAGCTAGGCACCTCTAGCTCTGGGAATGGGCAAGATGAGTGTGTGTGTCCCAAGCCTCCCTGGCAGAATCACAAACTGCACTTGTGAATGGAGAAGTCAATAGCAAGATCAGCTCTAACACTGTTGAATGCCAGAAGATCCTATGCACCTCAGTAAAGGAAGAAGAAAGAAATCACCCCAGAGTCACTTGATTCGAATCAGAAGAAAGTCTAAGCACTTCAGGCTGACTATTACAGGAGGTTTGATGTGGGGAGGTGCTGGGTTGAGAGATAACACAAAGGAGTTTCACTTTATGCACATAACGATCATCTTCTGCAAAGCAGACCAGATTAAAGAAGATCAACTGCATTTGATTTGGTGAAAAGCAAGCTGTGGTGGGGAAAAAAATGAGGAAAGCGGCATCTGAGTTTACAGCAGGGGATGTCCTCTTTAAACAGCTGTAATGCACATCCTCTCCAGGTTAGCAGTCAAGAATGGCTCTCCCCAGCCAGGGCAATGCATCTGCTGGGGCTTTCCGTGCTTCCAGTCGAATTATATAGTCTCTACAAGGGGCAAATATGGGCAAGCAGGAAAAGACTGGCTCTGCTGTGAGGTGAAAACCTGTGTGTCTCACCCACCATGTGGTTTTCCTGTGTGGCAACTGGGGAGGACCATAATGAAGAGATGCTCATCTGGAGTCAAGGGCTGAGTCTGCATCGTTAACAGAACTCTGCCTAGACCTTCAAGCTGTTGTACAAAGACCTGGCCTAAGCTCAAGCCCTTCCAGGAGGAAGAGGCAGTCCATCCCTGTTCACAGTGGTCATCCCACACTGGTGGGGTGCAGCAGAGACCTGGAACAAGGCTGAATTTTGGTGTTGGCTCTGGACCCACGCTGTCGCCAGCATGGTGGGTAGAAGCATGTGGGTCACAACCCATTGCCTGCCTCATTCACCAAGGACATGACCTCCAGGGAGCACATGGCAGGCACGGAAAATCTGAAATGTCTCTTCCTTGAAGCAGGCTGTGTCATCCAGCCTTAACTTTTTTCCTTGCCCACAGGCAGATGCCAACCGCAGATCTCACGCGCGCCAAAGCTGTGCAGCCCTGCAGTGCCTGGTGTCCTTGCAGCTGAGCTGCCTCTCAGTTTCTTGCAGTGAATAATCCACTGAACCCCTCCAGGCTCATATTCCTTGCAGCAGGGACCCATCTCAAACGGTTTTGGTGCCTGGGGCTATGGATCTATGTCCTGCGACAGCTTCTCTGGTACCTGATGATGGTTCAGTTTGTGCTCCAGGATCTCCAGTGAGGAGGGTGCACCTGTCCTCAGAAAACTCGTGGGAACTTACTATCTTTAGAAATTTTCACCTTCTATCAAACCTGTTTGAAAGGGCTCAGTGGGTTTAAAATATTTAAAAAGGGGGAATGACGAACAGATGCAGCTTTTACTTAAGTTTTAATGGCTTTAAGAAACCATATTAAAACGAAGTTAAAAAATTAATAAAAAAGGAGTTGTTTCCAGGAAAAAGTATTCCAAAGTCTCAAGATGATTTCCTTTCCAGAGTCATAAAAGCTGGTCTTCGATAAATGTTATAACTGAAAAAAAAAATAAAAAATCAATGGTCTTTTTAATGTTTTTTTTATTTTAATGTTATAAATTCAGTAGGGGAAGAGAGCACTCAGAAATAAGATATTGTGGAGAAAAAAATGTCTGTATTTTCTCCTATAAACAGATTGTTCTTACGAAGACACTTTCTTCTCTGACAAGGGTCTTTCTGTTGGAAAATGGTTCCTTAGTTTTGCCCTGACAGCCCAGGGACAGTAAAACTTGTCAGCATGGAGAAACTGAGTGGCCTGGCTGGAGTGAGACAAAGTTCGTATTGAAAGGGCAAATGTCCCTCTGACTACATGGTGGTAGTACCAAACAATCCCCCCCCCCCCCCCCCCCCCCCCCCCNNNCCCCCCACCCACCGCCATGATCTAAGGCAGTTGTAGATCTGTGGCACATTTCTTTTCCTAGATGTCCCCTTGGGGTTTTTTTCCCCTGCCTCTTTGGATTTCTAGGATGCTTGAACTCATTGCTGACTGTGGTATTGCTGATGTGGATGGGTTGGGCTGCATTTTTAGGATCTGATTCAAAGCCCACTGAAGGCAGGAGCAATTTGCTGTTGATGTCAGTGGTCTCTGGAGCAGAGCCTGCATTACTGCTGGTTTTTTTATCCAATTGCAGTTAAAGGGAGTGAAGAAGAAAACCACACTTTGTTTTAAAAGTAAAGTGCTCAGGCCAGGTCCAACTGAAACAAGGGTTCTGCTTAAACCAGGATATTGCACCAGACACCCAAAGCAGAGAGAGATACCAAATTCTCACCCCTTGGGAAAATTGGGGCTGTCCTCTTTAAAAGAGAGATTATTTTTTTTTCTTTCTCTCTTTGGATTTTGCATTCTAAACAAATGAAGGGTTTTGTGAACAGAGGGGAGGAAAAAGGAAAAACTCAATGACCTTATAGTAAGCATGTCAGGAATCTGCAATACATCCAGCTGATCACAAACCTCTGTAAGGTCTGACCAGCATTGCCTGAGCCATGGGAAGAGAGCACAGTGCACAGTGTCCATACCAGTGAGCAGAAGCTGATATTGTACCTTCAAGAGAGGACAGGGGCTTACAGAAATTGCCATGTTGATCAGCTGGCAGCATTCCAGGGAGGTGGAGAGGCTGTGAGTTATTCCTGCTTTTTCAAATGATTTCAATATTTGTAGCCACAGCTGCTCCAGCAGAGGTCTTTCTGCAGCAGGCACAGTGCGTGTAGTTTGGTGCATGCCACCAGAATTTAGGTTCAGTGGAGAAAATTGTGGGTGATTTAGGTTGGATCAGTGAGACTGTTCAAAGGATGTTTCTGTCAACAGACCAAAATTCCTGCTTTGCAACCCCATGCAGCATGGGTGTATTAAAGGGCGTGGCTATGCCATAAACTGAACCTCATTTGCCATGTGGCTGTGGGCAATCTGACAGTAAGACCCTCCCCTAAAGATGAGCAGCTATTGTTTGGAGGAGCCGATGACCACCTTCTAGCAACAGGAGCTGAACGACAAGGCTAGATGAGAAATGCAGCATTTTGGGATTGCTGAAGCTGGGGTGAGTCCACAGGCAGAGAGGGCCAGATCCAGTGCAGCGAAGAGTGCAGCTTTCCAGATGTGGATGGGCATCAGGCTCCCACCTCAGCTCAGGATCTGACTCACAGCCACATTGTCATCTTGGAGGGTGTATGACATGAAATGATTCACTATCGTCAACCATGGGCATCCAACATGGTTGAGTCAGGGCCAGCGGACTTAAAAACTAGTGAGTTGGTTAATTTTTTTTGGAATGGGGAGATGTTGGGTCTTCTCCTTTGCCTGCTGGATTGTGGACCTCTGAATGGTGGTCAGCTTGCGTGCAATGCTCTTCCCAGCAAGCACAAGGCCAAGCTGGTTGGCAGAGTGTGTAACCAGAGCTCAGCTGGGTCTATGAAAAACTGATTTGTGCTCCTTCTCACAGATGCCTCTGGGCTCATATTAGCTTGGGAGACGGGTGTCTGCGGAAGGCTGGGGTCTTCTACCACATTATGCGTGCAGGGTGAAGGGAGTGCGTTTTTGTCAGCCTAGCAAGTGACTGGATGCTCTGGTCCAGTGTTTTCGCCATGCTGAGGGACACTGGTCCCAGCTGGGTGATTCGTGGATCCCTCACCTTGGGTTTGATCATCATGAGATTACATGGAAATTCACTACTTTTGGGGCTGCTCAGTTTTTGTTTGCTGCCTTCTTAAACCTTCAAATATCCTTGTAACTACAGGAGGCTTGAAGAGAAATGTTAAATGTTCAGTCTCATGACAAAGCCACAGACACCAGAGAGCTGCCAGGAGAGCAGGACCCAGTAGCAGTTAGTGAGTAAAAATGTATGTATAAGTAACTTTCAGTAGCAACTCCCAGCACAGGGGCCAATCTGCAAGTGAGGAGCTGCCAGGGAAGGTGTGTGAGGTTTGGGTGGCTGTTTAATTGGGAAGGATTACAGAGTCATTGGGACTGGATCGCTTATTTGACTTTTGTTGGGCTTAATCCAAAGTCTGCTAAAAGCTAACACAATTTTCTTTTCCACTGACTTCCGTGGGCTTTGGATCAGGATCTTTGTGCCTACAGAGTTATCTCAATTTCCTGGAACTCATTCACTGTTTGAATTTGCTAAGCATATTTACTGCCAGGCTGCTTTTTTCTTTAACTCCTGCCGTTTGATTGCAAAAACTTCCCGGCAGCTGCTGATTACAGAAGCAGCATTGGTCTCTCAAAATTTGCCATGCACATTCCTGGATGTCCCCTTCTCCAGCTGGCCATGTGTAACTCTTGAAACATCACAAGATCCACTATGAACTTGTGTCTTGCAAACCATTCAGAGTGGCAGGAGTGGCAGGCTCTTTCACAAAAGCATGGGCTCCTGAGAAGACACGTTTGCTCTGTGCCTCCTCAGCGCTGCCTGCACCTGATCCCTGCCTGCACCTATAATTGCTCCTTCATCTTTATGTTGGCTTTGCCTCTTCTTGCATAATGGGTGGCATTTCTCCTGGAAAGATGGGAACACCTGAGTACAAGACTCCTTGTTCCTCAACAGTGGCATGAGTAGGGCAGAACATTTAATTAGCTGGATTAATGAATGTGGATTCATCAATCCAGACAATTAATAAATGATCATGGATAAATAAAACATTCTGTTTGGCTCGGCTAGGATTTATTTGAATTACTGCAAGGTGATGCAGATAAATGTTGGTGCGACAGTATTTTTTTTTAGGTGACCAGCGAGGAAGTGTGGTCACAAATCTGTTCTTTGGGCTGGGAGATGCAGGGTTCATGTTGGGCCTTCCTGTGACCTTGTGTACAGCTTGGTGCTGTGGTTTTCAGTGGTAGTGCAGGCATGGAGACCTGCCTGCTGTCTGCTTGGAGTGATAGCTTTTTGATCAGGTAAAGGTGAAAAGTCACTTTATGAGCAACAAGGATCTGAGCTTGCACAGTTCATACTATAAGCTCTTTCCTCCCTTTTCTACTAATATAATACTAATAAATGAAGAAATTCTTCTGGTGAAAGCCCTGGCTATGAGTGTTTATAGAATCAAAGAGTCATAAAATTATTTTGGTTGGAAGGGACCTTAAAGATCATCTAGTTTCAAACCCCCTGCCATGGCAGGGACACCTCCCACTAGACCAGGTTGCTCAAGGCCCGGTCCAGCCTGGATTTGGACACATCCAGTGATGGAGCACCCACAGCTTCCCCGGGCAACCTGTTGCAGTATAACCTTGTGAAGAACATTTAAAAACAGAGGAACCCAAAGTGAGGGAGTGGTTTGGAGAGCAGAGGCTGGGGAGGAGCAGAGCTGAGTGTTGCCCATGGGTTCTCCTCCTTGGACCCCCAGCAGAAAATGGGGAGCCAACAGTGGAAACAGTTCACCCCACTACCTCATCCCAGGAGGCAAGTGGTTGTGTCACCTGCAGCCTCTCACCCAGGAGTGCAGATGCTGATGGTTAAGCAAGGCTTTGATGATCCTGCCTAAATTGCTACCAATGTGCATTTAATCCCAAAGCTACTCTTCTTTGGAATAAAGTGCCCTCAGTAATATCTACAGACTTGCGAACAGGCATGTAACTTGCTTTTCCAGTTGAACTAGGACAGGTTGACAAGTATCTATTCTCACTTTTTAAGGTATTAATGGAAATCTGACACTTTTAGGAAAATGCATCTCATCCAGGAGTCAAGACAGTCCTTTAATTTTGGGAATGAGATGGAAAAAACCAGGCCTCTCTCCTCCTTGAGCATTTCTGAGCCCTCCAAGTAGATCTGCACTCCCATGTGCGGGTCAGCCTTTTTGCATATGTCATTTCCTAGGGAAGATATTCATGAATGAGGGTACTGATTCAAATTCCAAAGGCTGATGAGGTGTTATACCGTTAGGGGCAGAGGTAGCTATGCAGATGAGCTTTACATTGTCACTCTCAAGGTAAATACCTCCCTTGAGTACACAGATTCAAAATATAGCTTGCAATATATATACACAGCCAGGGACAAAACACAGCTTTCTGGCAGCAGTGAGTGTGCCTGCTTTATTCTGGGTCAATGCTTGCTCTGTCCTCTCCTACCATGCTGCTGGAACCTCTCGTGGTTCTAGTGCAGGTGGCTGCTGTTGGGAAGCTCTGCTTGAAGTCTGCTCTTCAAACAGTACATGGACACTTGAAATTGTGTGTGTGCGTGTTCGTTTCTAAACAGGGCGGCTGGGAAAAAGTCCAGAGAGTGTGGCCACCTGCCCTCTGTTAAGTTTTAAGCATGTGCTGCTGAGTCAGAAATGCCTCCAAATGAATTGTTTGAAGGGGATTCAGTGTGGATTTTTTAACACAATCTTGGCATTTACGTTTGCATTTTAACACTTGGATTTTGCAACATGTTGTTCTTTATAAGCGATTCCCACAGGTTAATTACGCGGTATGTAGAGATTAATTAACTTTACGAGAGTCACCACCCCTGGCAGCGGAAATGAGAACCACTTCTGCTAGCTGGGATGGATCTGTGCTGCATCTGCACACTTGGCGCGTTTGGGCACTCAGGTGCAGGTGCTTGGCTCCCTGGGAGGTATGAGCACGCCAAAAGTCATTGCCCACAGGACAGCTTTACTGTGTCAGAGCGCTTCAAACTGACCAGTGTCGTGATGACCTTATACTCCAGCTTTCTCCCATTCAGTCTCCTTTCACTCTGGTTTTATTTTTAAGGCCCTTGTCAAATACCAAATAATGTTGCTCCTTGCCAAAGCAATCACTGGCCAAAAGTCCTCTTTCAATGTGAACTGCAGGTGACAGCTTTCAAGTGCTTGCAGCCATGCCAGGAAAGAAGAACCAAAGCACAAGTGGCTGGGGATGTGCCTCCCCGTCCAGAGCAGTTTCATTTCAGCACACCTGAAGGACAATGTGATAGCATTGAGATTTCAGGCTGTGCTGAAATCACTGTTGTGTTAGGTGATGTATGAATATCTAGGGAACTTAATACGTGACCAAGTGAGCCAGGCAAGCAGCAAGAGATGAACAACGGTGCATCCAAAGAAAGAGGCGTTTTGCAAGCATTCCTCAGAGCTTCCCTTGGAGACATAGGGCAAAGCCTAGCAGGGCATTTCAGGATTTTGGGGTGCCTACCCCCTGTCAGAGTTCAATACCACTATAAGCAAGGCCAGCTTCAGCAAGGCTGTTAACTCTGATTCCCCTGACACCCTCATAGGTAAGCTTAGGAAGTATGGGTTAGATGAGTGGATGAGGTGGATTGAGAACTGGCTGAATAACAGAGCTCAGAGGCTTGTGATTTGTGGTGCAGAGTCTAGTTGGAGGTCTGTAGGTAGAGGTGTTCCCCACTGGTCAGTATTAGTTCCAGCCTTCTTCAACATATATGACCTGGATGAAGGGATGGAGAGTACTCTCAGCAAGTTTGCTGATGATACAAAACTGGGTGGAGTGGCTGACACATGAAAAGGCTGTGCTGCTATTCAGCAAGACCTGGACAGGCTGGAGAGTTGGGTGGAATGGAACCTAATGGAGTTCAACAAGGGCAAGTGTATAGTCCTGCACCCAGGAAGGTATAACGTCATGCACAGTACAGGTTAGGGGTTGACCTGCTGGAATGCAGCTCTGCAGAGAATGACCTAAGAGTCATGATGGACAACAATGAGCTAGTTATGTGCTCTTGTGGCTAGGAAGGCCAACGGTATCCTGGGGTGCATTAAGAAGAATGTGACCAGCAGGTTGAAGGAGATTCTGCTCCCCCTCTACTCTGCCCTGGTGAGGCCACATCTGGAGTACTGAGTCCAGTTCTGGTGTCCCCAGCTCAAGAAAGACAAGGAACTACTGGACTGAAACCAACAGAGGGCTACAAAAATGATTAGGGGACTTGAAGCATCTCTTTGATGAGAAAAGGCTGAGAGACCTGAGACTGTTTAGCCTGGAGAACAGAAGACTAAGAGGGGATTGCATCAATGCTTATAAATATCTAAAGGGCAGGTATCAAGGGGATGGGGCCAGACTATTTTCAACGATGTCCAGCAACAGGACAAGGGGCAACGGGTACACACTGGGACACAGGAAGCTCCATCTGAACATGAGGAAAAACTTCTTTGCTGTGAGGGTCATGGGGCACTGGAACAGGCTGCCTACAGAGACTGTGGAGTCTCCTTCTCTGGAGACTTTCAAAACCCTCCTGTATGCAGTCCTGTGCAACCTGCTGTAGGTGAGTCTGCTGTAGCAGGGGGTTGGACTAGATGATCCCTAGAGGTGCCTTTCAACTCCTACCATTCTGTGATTCTGTGATCACAGAGCTGGCACAAGCAGCCACCCTGGTGTGTTAATTCCATACCAGTCTGATGTCCTAGGGTGGAGGGACAAGCGAGATAGCACTGGAAAACCTGAAACTGGACTTCAGATTTCTCCCAGCTCCCCTTTGCACACACACAAACTTCCCCCAAGCCCCAAACTCCTATTTTTTGACACCCAAACATCAGCCATTGTACTGTGCTGCTGCAGTAAGGTCCGGGGCTTGCGTGGACCAATGCTGCTGACCCATGTGTTGGTTCAAACCCCTCACTTGGCTGAAATGTCAGCCTGGCACCTGCGTGTAATCATATATGTACTCGGAGAGGTCCTTTTATTAAAAAAAATATATTTTATTTGCTAATATAAATTTGCCCTGCTAAGATACAGAATCCTGAGTACAAAGTCTTGTGTGCAGGCAGCAAGCACAGCATGTTCTTGGATGGTGGAGGGCAGGTACACAGCTCTGCCCTAAGAAGAGTAATTCAGAAAGAGGATTTACCTTGGCATTATTCAGTGCCACCTCATACACAGATTTAACCTCTCCCCAAGCCCGAGGTTTCCTGCTATATTTTTGAAAGGGAAGCTGCATAAAATATATTTCTCTCTTTTAAAATAGTTGATTTGCTTTTTCTTTTCTTCTTCTTTTTCTTATTTTCTTTTTCTTCTTCTTCTTCTACTCAGGATCTGGTTCACTGGTCCCATTACAGAGTCAGTACAGAGCACTCCTTTTACACTAGTTCAGCTTCTCTGGGTAAATAATCATCCCTAGGTGTGTCTGATTTAGAAACCTTCTGATATATACCAATACTGATGTGGCAGATCCAAGGACATCTAAAGCAAGATTTTTCCAGCAAACATGGAGAGGTACTGCTGGCCCTTTGCAAAGCCCCCTATTCAAACAGCAGGTATGTGTTTGATGCCTGTGCTGAGCAAGACAAATTCATGTATGTGGAGGGGAGGAGGCTTGAAGTGTTAGGGAAATAAAGAGATTTAACAAAATGCAGTTGGAGGGATTCTCTGTTTTTTTCCTAGTGCGCAGAAGAAGATGTATAAACAGTGACGTGGAAGCTATGCAAGCTCAGCTGGTACTGAGCTCAGAAGACAAAGGTTCTATCCTCCTGAGCAGACCAGAGGGATGGCAGGGGCAGGANTCTCCTCCTGAAATTGGAGTTGATGGTATTGCCTTTCTATCCAAAGTGCTTTTCAGTGTCCTGTTGTGACACACTGGAAATTGCCAACAGTAGCGTGTCCATAAAGAACTCACACAAAGCCACAGGGAGACTTTTTTCCCTGTGGGGTTGTGCTGAAGTCCTACTAAGCAGCAGGATGACTTTAGAAAGGCACCATTTGCTTCTCATCACTGGGCAGAACCTGGGGTGAGACTCACACGTGATAACTGCTGTGTGCTGAGGTGATGTGGTTATAAATAAATACATAGAACAAATTACCTCTTTAGAGGCAAGCATCTGGGTGGAAGGTGTTATCTCTGTCTGCAGCTTTGATTGCATCATGGAGGAGAAGAAACCCCTTCAAGTGTTTGCTCTTTCTTCCTGGCTCTTATGCCGAGATCTTGCAATCGCTCTGAGTGCAGCCAAATCTCCAGCCATGTTTCACACTTTCATAGAATCATAGAATAGTTTGGGTTGGAAGGCATATTTAAAGGCCATCTAGTCCAAACCCCCTGCAGTGAACAGGAACATCTTTAAATAGATTGGGTTGCTCAGAGTCCAATCCAATCTGACCTTGAATGTTTTCAGGCAGGGAGCATTTACTACCTCTCTGGGCAACCTGTTCCAGTGTTTCACCACCTTCATCGTAAAAAATTTCTTCTTTTTATCTAGTCTAAATCTACTCTCTTTTAGATGAAAACTGTTACCACTTGTCCTGTTGCAACAGGCCCTGCTAAAACGACTGTCCCCATCTTTCTTACAGGCCCCCTTTAAGTACTGAAAGGCTGCTATAAGGTCTTCCTGGAGCCTTCTCTTCTCCAGGCTGAACAACCTCAACTCTCTCAGCCTTTCCTCATAGGAGAGGTGTTCCAGCCCTCTGACCATTTTTGTGGCCCTCCTCTGGACCCACTCCAACAGGTTTATGTTTTCTTGAGCTAAGTGCTCCACTTTTCCCCTCCTGGTTCCCAGAAAAAACAGCCTAGAGAGAAGAGAAGCTGGTGATGGCCGTCATGTGTGAGCTCCCACTTCCCTTTGGCCTTCAGGGGTGTGAATGTCTTGTGGCCCTCAGGCTTTGCTGTGCAGCTTTTGTTGGGTGGGAAGCCAGGCCACCCCTGTTGCTCTTCCCATGTGGTGTTCAGCCCTCTGTGACTGCTTGTTGTGGCTTTTACTCAGTCAAAACACTTGTAGACTCAGTTGAGTATCTCTCCCGTTTGCATCATCATCTTTGAAGCTTACGGCCTGTTGCTAGATTGGTAGGAGATCAGCTGCTGATGGGAAGTAAAAGCATGGATCACATAAGCTTAGTTTTGTCTGTATTGCAGTGTGTCTACCCTGCAATGTCTGTGCCTGCAATTTCTTGGTGTCACCAATTAGTCACCCTTCATACTCTGCCCCTGGTGTTGCCATCTACACGAAATACCAGTGTGGACACACTCCTTCTCACATGCACAGCTGAAAAGATGGACTATCTCTCCCTACTCTGGTGTTTTATGCAGGTTGCACTTGGCAAAAAGTACCTGCAGAAGCAAATGCTTCTGCTCTCCCCAAAGGGTGCTTCAACCAGGGGAGGAGAGGTGTCGCACCAGTTTCACTTCTGAGACATGGTGGCCATAGGCAGAGAAAGCTTGTGAGCATGGGAGAGCTTCAACCAGAGAAGCCTGTCCTCAGAAGAGGCATGTTTCTTTTAAGCCAGAGATACTTTGTGGCCTTTTGTTTAGTCCCTAAACTGCATTTGTATCATCCTGTGCTCTGTAACACCAGCATCCCCAAAAATATCTTAAATTCTCCATCTGGGACCATGCCCTGGGATTTCTCAAAGCTGGGAGCTGTTCCTGGCATGTCAGGAGGTCCTTCTTGGGCTGTTTTCAGATGAATTACTATTTCCAGATGTTGAGCCAGACAATGAGCATGAACCCTGCTAAGATTACACATGGAAAGTGAGAAGAGTTCCCTTCAGCAATCGTCAGCAATAACCAGCAATTGCTTCATCACAATCTGTGGGTAGTGGAGCAAGACAAGCTGCACATCTCTGAATCACTGCAACACTTCTTGGCAGATTTTCTAAGTCCTGAAGAAGTTTCTTGTTAAGCTGCAGCTCCTGGATCATGTGAATTTGTGTCCAGCCAAACTTTCAAGAGAGGCATGAAGTTATCTGGAACTACAGCCAGTTTGAGGATGGGAAAGAGAGGACTCTCCCGCATCCAGTGTGGATGAAGATGGTCTAGGAGGTCCTAGGCTTTTTTCCTTGCCCACATAGGAATGATCTTTCTTCAGAGTTGTATATAGCCCTGATCTTGTGGACTGGGCAGTGGGAGGCCCTGTTGCATGGTGGGTGAAGGATTAGGTAATTTCCCTCCCTTCTCTTCTGGAAGGTGTTTTGATTAGCATAACCATTGTGCTCCCAAATTAGCTTGTGTTCCTGCCTTTGCCCCTAGGCTGGCTTTTCCTGTTACAAGATTGCTCTGGCACAGCTTGCCACCAGCTTACCTTGGGATGGATCCAGCTATACTCAGTCTACCAGCTGCCTTTCCTGAGTGATCTCAGGCTGATGCTGAGGCTGCAGAGAGCCGATCTTACTGCCCTGCAGCTCTCCAGTGCCTGAGATAGCTGTGTGGAAACTTTCAAATAGCCCAGGCTTTCATACGAAGCTTGTAAGACCATGACATGTGCTGGACTGAGACTAAGGAGCAGCCAGGAAAATGGTGCATCTCCTTGCCTGCCATCATGGCAGAGGGAACATTCACATCTGGCATAGACTAAAGTGCACAACTCTGGTATCCCAAGCCATCCTGGCCAGACCAGTCTGAGCCCAACTAGCACATCCCTCTGCCAGTCACTCACCTGTTTCTGCTTTGCTCCAGCCAAGCATCGTTCTGAACTGAAACAATGCAAAGTTCTGGGAGAAAATTGAGTAGAATGTGAAATATTTTCCAAGTGCCAACAAGAAAGACACACAGAGTGATTAATCAGGGACTCCTAAGGAATGGAGAGAAGGAGCTGCTTGGAGAGTGGGTCTGGTCAGGCCAGAAGCTGCTTTATCCCCAGCAGATGAGTGCAGGGATCCAAAATCATCTGGTTAACGCTCATTTACTGCCACCTGAGCCATGAGAGATGGTGTAGCTTCACAACCCACTCCCTCTGTGGAGTCGTCTAAGTAAATTCTCCAACAGAATAGATGTCAGCTTAAAACATCTCCAAAGATGGAAGAACCGATGAACTACACAGCTATTTGACCTTGCCTCATTGCAAAGCATACATCAATGTCACCCTGCCTTGAAATGGCCTGGAGCAATATTCCATGAGATTTCAGATGGACTTAAACAGTGGGAGTCCTGTTATGGCCAGGAGGAGAGGAAAGGATGCCACAAGAATATGATGTTCTTGATGAGGCCATGGGCAATGTGGGAAGTAACTGAGCAGGAAAGAAAGAAGTTACCTTCTCAAAACCCTAAGCAGCTAATATAACTCCAAGCTCCTTATCCATGCCATCTACTCCTGTAATAGTTTTATTGTCAGTGGGCTCAAAGACAAAGTCAATGAACTTTTGACTTCTGGTTGCCATTTCTGCAGGCTGGAGTGATTGGAAAGGGGAGGGGAAGAATAAGCTAAAGTACAGAAGTGCTCCTCATGACTAGTTGGAGGTGTTAGTACAAGAGCGGGGGCGGACTAGTAGCGTCTGGCTCACGCAGCCAAGGACTGTTCCACCAGGGATGGTTGCACTGTGACATCCTTTTCATAAATGCACTCACTTCATCATGGCTGGGTTTAGGGGCTCTGTGCTCACACTCTTCACGTGCACAGGGAGCACTAGGCCCCACAAGGTGCCTAGTTTTGCAGGTCGAAAACCTGTGGTTTGGTACCCACTTGTTTTGCTGCCAGCACAGGCTCAACCCTTTGCTCTTTCCTAGTGTGCTTCACATCCTGTTCCCTCTCAGTCTTCGTTTCGGTAAATGGAATAGCTAAACTTTTGGTTTCCTTCATAACTCTGGGCCTCCATTCCCCGATGGCCCCTGAGCCCTATGCAGCAGCTGCTCCTGGAGGCATTTGCTTCTTCCTTTGAAGATGAATAACTAGAATGGTAGCCACCATCCAGGAGAGGTCCAAGGACAATGCCACCAGGAGTCCAGAGGGATTTCTGGGATTGCAGGTTTCTCTCATGGGCCTCAAACACCCCCACCCAACCACGCTCATGTCCTACTCTCCCACAGCCCCTTCTTGTGCTGGGACTTCCCTGAGCTTCATCATGTCTCCAGGTACATGATCTTGCCCTTGGGACTACTGAATTTCATCTTGTCTTCTGGGTCTGTCTCCTCTGCTCATGAGATATACACCCCTTCTCTGACTTGGGAGAGAGATGGCCACCCCCAGGTCCTGCATGACATCTCAGCTGACTAGGAACAGTTCTCTGTCGTATAGAGATATCACTCATATATTGGAGGGAAAAGGCTTGAGATTCACGTCTAGTTGCAAAGTTGATTTGCAAGTCATGGGATGCTACAGCCAACTACTCTGGCCTCACCTCCAAAGTTCACATGTGCCACATCAGCACTTTCCTCCACCTCACAAGAGATCCCTCAGCTGGGAACCCTGAGAAACTTGGTCTCCACCAAATTCTTATTTTTGACTCTGGGGTAGCTCTGTCCTAGAGGGACATGATGACTGTCTTCAGCAGCAGTGCAACTGCGTTTTTTCCCCTGGGAATGCAGTCTGGGTGGGTGCACCTCCTTGGCTAAGTGGCTACGAGCTGCTTAGAGGTTGGCAGCAGAGTGGTGAATGCCTTGCTGGGGAATGGCAGAGGCTTTCAAGAGCTGTGCGGACCTCCTGGGGGGTTCTCCTGCCTCCCATCCCATGACTCCCCAGCTAGCACTCCTCCCACCAGCATTTGGGGAATGTCACAGCGCAGAACTGTGGGGACAGAAAAAGAGTGGAACAGGGATCTAAGGAATGAACACTGTGAGTGTTCCTGGAGAAGTGTTATTTTACAAACACCCAGAGCAAAGCCCAGCTGCTGAGGCACAGGGCTTCAGTGCCCTACAGGAACTGGGCTGCGCCACTGGTCTCTGTCTGCCAGCCCACCAAAGTGGGGGTATCGTGCAGGTCCTGGCTCATATTTCATATTCAGGCATTATTTTCCAATCCCACATGGAGTTGGATCAAAAAATGGGAGACCAGGACATAGTCTGCTCCAGAAGCAGGCACAGCTGTGCGCATGGTGCATTTTCTAATCTAAACCTCAGCTGAGCCATGGCACAAACAAGGGCAAGGTGGGTGAGGAACAATCCAGAAGCTCTTACCAACACCTCCTTGCAGTCGCACCGCAGCCTCGCACTGTGCTCTGCAGCAGCGTCCACCTCCAGTTTCCATCGCTGGAGCAGAGCCACTGCTTATTAAACCCAGACCAGCAAGCGCTTGGCAAGGCATGTGGGCTGGGAGGGACTGCAAGGGAGCTGAGGGGAGGCCAGACAGACCAATTCCTGCTTTTATAAAAAAAGAGGAGGCTGCTTCCAGAGTCTCCAAAGGGATCGAGATTGGATGTGGGGCCACTTGGAGTATCAGCCCAGCTGGTAAACAATGCAGTATCGTGTCCATAACTCAGGCAGCAACCAAATCTGAAGCAAAGAACTCCTCTGCTCTAGTTCCTACCCATTTTTTTTGGTGTATTTCTGTAGCAGTAAGTATCCCATGGTGGGAGCAGGGGTGTCAGGCACCTTTTCATGTCCCCAGAGGCTCAGGATCGAAATGCAACACTGAGTCCAGGCAGAGCTGACCGCTTTCCTGCAAGAAAACACAAGCTGTGCCTGTCTGCATCTACTAGACGTGGATCACATGGGGATGGGATGAGGCATGTGGTCACGGTCCCAGCTGGTTCCCCAGGTAGGATTTTAGGGTCATCTCTGCACAGCTAAGCCTGGACCTTCAGAAGGAGCAGGGCTGCAAGGGACCTCAGGGAGTCCTGCAGAGCTTGTGGTACGGTTCGTTTGATGACTGCTCTGCTGTGCAGAGCTAAAAATACCCCAGCAATGGTTATGAATTTAGGATAACTAATACATCCAGTGGAAAAAATTGGAGCTGTTCCAGGGCTAAACAACAGCTTCTTCACCAACAGCCAAAGACTTGTGGATGCAAAAATAACTAGGAACTGAAAAACTTGAGCTAGAGCAAAGGATTTTCAAATCAAACCCAAGAAAAACTTTCTAGCGGTGAGGATGACCATGGATAATCGCCAGCACTTTGGTTGTTTTAACAACAGTGTACACAGACCTCAGGATTTAGGCTGAATGCTGCCTCTGGGCTCCTGCATCTAACTACTAGCTGGAAGAACTACTAGTTAGGGAAAACTCCTCTGATACAGAATGAAAGCAAATCATCCTGCCAGTGGCTGGGATGAGCAGTGCATTTCAAGAATCAAAGGAAAACACCATTGTGGGAGGTATAGTTTTGACATCTCAAAAAAGTAGGGAGAAAGATGCAAGAATAGACCAGTTGGAGACCATGGATTCCGGCAAGAATGCTGTGGGGTGAACTAGCTTTGAGCTGTGTAGGTACTGGTGAGTAGAGGGCAAGCAAGGGTTTCAGACCTCTTCCTACAGATCTGAAACACAGCTGGGGAAGGAGCAGAAGGAAACATCCTCTGAGTGTATCTGCACCACAGTGGCAGAGGACACCCAGGGTCACATCGCTGCTCCACCTGCCTGGGGTTTCACCCCTCTCTTTGCATTT